>JAAEAF010005432.1:0-81834 GCA_011037195.1 Triatoma infestans | reverse complement strand
TTCTTTGAAGCTGGGCACCAAAAGTGGGTGGAGCGAGGGATCCGCTCTTTGGGCATTAAGGAACATGCCATTAAATGGTGTACCGATGGGTCTAAGACCCTCGAGGGGACTGGGGCGGGAGTGGTTGGTCCAAGGATCAAGCACTCGGAACCCATGGGTAATTTTCCCAGCATCTACCAGGCGGAGATATACGCTATAGGAAGATGCGTACAATTTAACCTCGATAGGGGATATAGGAACCAGGAGATTGTAATCTTTTCCGATAGTCAAGCAGCCATTAGAGCATTGAGTGCATTGGTTATCAGCTCTAAAATGGTCTGGGAATGCCTAGGTAAACTTAATAACCTAGGCAGGAGAAACGAAGTTACCCTTTGGTGGGTGCCGGGGCATGTTGGCATTGAAGGGAATGAGATGGCCGACGCCCTGGCCAAGATAGGCGCTACGACCCCGCTCCTAGGGCCGGAACCTTTTTGTGGGGTCAGCGACCAGTTTCTGATGGAGGAACTTAGGAAGGAGGAGGAGACGAGAAGATCTCAACCCTGGTACTCCCTCCCAGGTTTGCGGCAAGCCAAGATCTGCTTGGGAAATTATAACCAACAGAGATCGGAGGCCTGCATCGGATTGGGCAAGAACAAGCTCCACATTCTTACGGGTTTCTTCATGGGGCATTGCCGACTTAGAGGGCACCTGGTGAAGCTGTGTTTGGAAGGTGGCAGCTCATGCAGATTCCGTGGGGAGCTGGAGGAAACTCCATTACATCTCCTAACAGACTGCGAGGCTGCCACTCAGAGAAGATTCAAGAACCTGGGTAGCTACCAGGTGGAGGAGGGGGATATACCCTTCTAGAGCCTGTCAGGGTATTGGGATTCCTCAGGGATCTCAATCTGATAGAAATTTTGTAGAACGGATGTTCAGCTGGGACACCTGTTTGGGTGCTGTGAGCAGTGGCCTGCGGCACCCAGGGGGCTTAGCACAATAGATCGAAAAAGGTCGCAGTACATTGGCCCCCACTTCGAAAAAAAAAACACAGGTACATAAATTAAATATGTGGATAGGCCTACAATGCTGAATAACATTTGGTACATTATCCGTCGTAGCATGCATATTCCTTTTGTTCCTAAAGTAATATGCTAAAGTTAAGAACAAAAGGAATATGCATGCTACCAGACGTAAATTAAACTTTGTTCTATTCCATTTTGAAGGTCTCTTATCTAGTTAATTATAATTAATTCACATCACTCGTTTTTACTTAATCATCGTGGCAGTGAAATATTTTTTAATAAAAATTTTGGGCGATGTCAGTCGCCTACTCATAGTGTCTCGCTAAACGATTTACACCTGGTCGCCGAATACGATCGGCAGGCTTCTTCACTTGAGACACGAGTTAGTCTCAGTGTGTGCCAAGCCACTGTGAAGTGAGTGGTAACGAGAGGGCTGATGAACTGGCAAAGAAGGACTTATTGCTTCCTCAACCTAACGTAGCTATTCCTCTGGAAACAGCTAAGTGCCTTATACGCACTACATTTAGTCACCAGTCAATGCAGGTGAGCTCAGAAGCCGTCCAGGGCAAAAGGTACGGTGCCCTTGCGACGCTCAAAGGTCGAATCCAGCTGGACCTGCCCAGGGGAATCGGAGTGGCTAACTTCCGAATGTAAACTGAGCACGACTACCTGCAGAGACACTCGCACGTTTTGGGCTCGTGGACAGCCCCATATGCAACAATCTCGACATGGAAGTGACGAGTGAACATCTGTTAGAGTGTCCTTCACTCAACGATGCTCGCGATAAACTCAACCTAAAATCGAGTGATCCGGTGCAGCGGATGGCTGCCCTTTATTGGACTGCACGCCTAGCATATGGCTTGATGCCAATACAAATTATTGTTGTAAAAAAAAAAAAAAAAAAAATAACAAATAAGAAAATTTTTGTTAAATAAAAATATTCTAGTCATAATTGAAGAAAAGCTACGATGCATGTATCGTTCCAATAGAGGAAATATAAATAAATGTAGGATAGAGAATCTAGAAAAGATAGGACAAAGACTCAATGACCATGTGGCTTATGATTAGTGGCATCAAACACTAATATAACCGATCTATTACATACAGATCACACTCACTTCATTGGAAGCCTTAAACTTATTACTAAGGAAGTATATTAATCAAGATAATGTTTCAGAAAAATGAGAAAAGAACACAAGCTACACTGAATGGTGTTTACAGAAGAGCAGCACTTAGGACTCCCTTATCTCGTGGCAGAACGGAAGAAGAAAACAGTGTTAAACCTACAGAGCCATTAAATCAAGACAAAAATGCATGAATTGTTGAAAAGGTAGGGCTGGTTTTATCGAACAATGTCAGGAGGAGGAGGAGGAAACGGCCCCCCACATGCTTTTTGATTGCGTTGCAATAACTAAACTGCGATACGAAACATTTGGTACGTTGTGACCTGAGGAGATAGTAACGCAAAATGATCTGGTAGTGAAAGCCCTTAAACACCTCAGGAGGGGAAGGTTCACTTACTAGAAATTATCGGGCATGGCACAATAAGCCTTTGTTGGCTGCGGTGCTGGGGTATAGCCCACCCGTAGATGTTAATAATAATTAATAATAATCGAACAATATGTTGGCAATTGTAGGCATATAAAAAAAAAGTGTTCATGTCAATATGTTGATTTTTATCAGCCTACATGACAAAATGGTTAATATAACAAACAAAACCGATAACAAATAATTAATTAAAAATTTGCACGAACGTAGTACTTAATAAAAGAGCATTTTAAAGCAATGATGTTCTACGATTTTAAAGTAGGACTAAATGAGGCTCAGTGGCATCCAGGGCTTGGCACCAAGTCTTTGGTGATTATGCTCCATCTGTTACGGAGCTGCGTTTAGATGGTTTGCTGGAGTTAAAAGAAGTCGCATTTTCCTCACTGGTTAGCATCGCAGTTGTTCACATCATTTCACAAAGATGATCAAACTCTAATCACTCAAAAAAAAAAAACCGTGCATTGAAAAAATAATGTTGCAGTTTTCTTCTGAAATACTGGAGTGATAAAGGCGATTAGAAGACTGTAACAGCAAACTGGTGCACTACAAAATGCCTGCCTAAAAAACTCAACTTTGAACTCAAGTTATTCCACAATTATGGACTTTTTGTTTGCTTTTTTTAGCCTTCAAGTTCTGGAAACTAACACTTAATACTGAAGCGGGAGGAGAGTACTTTGAGCATCAATATTACAAAATTTTCCAAAAGATGTAACCAGTTTTTCATATCTCTAAACTATTTGAGTGGCACAGGTTATAACTCGTTATAACAGGTTATATATCTATGTTAGATACAATATTTTTTTTTTTTTTTTACAAAATTTAATTCAATGTATTTCTTACTGACAATTAAATAAGTGTGAAAACCAATAAAAACCTTTTTTTTAGAATTTGAGCATGGGCACATCTTAATTAAGAGGCATTTCCGGGCATCTGTAAGGTTAAGAAAAGAAAACCCTTTTGTCACATTATTTATCCTAAATTATAATTTTTCAGATTATACACAAAAATAAATTATTTAAAGCACTCACAAAAGTTATGAATGAAAAAACTATCTAAAGTAACATCTCTTTATACAAGATAAGCAATAAATTAAAATAATTATTACTTGACATTTTACGCATATTTTCATACAATACATATTTGGAAATGGACTTCTTTATACATTGACTTCAAATCTGTTGAAATAGCAACATTTCTTCTTTTTTTAGTACCTTGTCATGTTAGTATTCTTAGTAGCATCTGAGATATTTTTCGGTTATAACTTGCTTAATTTCTTAAGCGGTAACGGTTGGTATTCGCTCATCTTCTGGATATTATGGTAAGTAATGTATTTCGACCATCGGTTCTGAGCATTGTAACAGCATACACTGTTTTTGAAGCTCACCAATAATATATATTGTAAACTCAGAACTTTAAGGCACAGCTCAGATTATGCTTAAAGCTCACCAAACATCGCTCATTGTGAACCCAGTCCTCCGTAGCACTCGCAAAAAAATACACGAAACCAGTCGATGACGTCAAAATGAAGCATGCTATAACATATAAATTCTCAGATGATATTCTGGTCATCTGTGTTTTAAAATTCCAAATTTTTTTTCACAAAGTAGATAAGTTACTTTAGGTGATATCCTTATAGATTATTTCTTAAACTTTTTTTTTTTTTTATTTTAGTTTTGAAATTTTATTACGGAAATTTTTGCCATCAAAATGGTTTTCATTTTTTAACGTTATTAAACACAAAAAAATGAAATTAAAATTATTAGGTGATTTTATGTGATAATAATATAGAAAAAATGAATAAAAATAATAACTGATTAATTATCAGAAAAGTTGACTTCTTTTTTTTTTCTTTTGATTTTTTTTCTTTTTTTTCATCAACAAATGAAGTGATATATAAAATTTTGGTGGTTTCAAAATAATTTATATATATAATATAGATATAAAAATGTTCTTCAACACACATTAGTTAATCACAATTTATATCACAACTTTAAATAATAAAACTCATCTCTCACAAATAAAAATAAAGATTAATAATAGCAAAACAATCTTTTACAAAATAGTTACAAATATGATTACAAAATATTTCAATAAACATTACTTTAAAAAATATATCTTATAGAAAAATAAACAAACTTTAACCAGATTTTTTATGTGTAGGTAAAATTGCACATCTCCCCTTTTGAAATATATAAATAAAATTGCACATGCTCCTATGGTTCAGATCTTAGAATATAAGAGTGTCCCACTTAAACTGGCTCAACGAAAACATCTCTTAAAGGAGACACACAATAAGAAAAATCCGGTGTAAAATACTTAAACGATTCACATGGAACAGCTCTATAAACAATGGTGTCAGAAGTAGGATCTTGGAACTGGTATTTAGAAGCGTTATTTTCTTTAGCGGAAACTTAATATACATAGTCTTGATCTATTCTAAAAGGTAATACTAGAACGTAATAACTTTTAGAAATCACTTCATTTCTTAATTTAAAAGATTAATAATTTCAGTATCATGTGGGCAACCTTACTTTTTAGAAAATCTAGAATCCTTAATCACTAAACAAAAACGACTACATCGGGGGAAGCTGATCATTTTTAATTACAATTAAATAATTTATATTAACTGTATTAAATAGTAACTCTATTAAATAATAATTGTATTAAATACAATTAAATCATTTTTCCTAGTCAACCAACTATCTCTTCTAATTACGGAGAAATATATATATATATATATATAAGGGTATTAACATACTTGCACATTTCACATGTCACTTTTTGCATCTGCATCTGTCTCTTCGGACGATTCCTGAAGTCCTTCTTCTTCGAGTTCTTCTTGTTCGGGACTGAAATGTTGGCCATTATGCCCATGACGAAGACTGTAGCGACGTCTTCCCATTGCTCTGGGACGAGGTTGCCATAAAATTTCAGATTTATCAACAGTCAGTCTGGGTCTTTTATACTGTGCTGATAGAATATGTTCATACACAAATTTTGGTGTTAAACATATCATTTCCTGCCCAAGCCAGTATTTAAGCATATTCATTGAATCTAAAGTAGATACAATATCTGCTTTTGCTATACTGGTCATCTGGCTAAGTTCTTTTATAGTTACTGCGCCTCTTAATTCACGAAGTGTATCTAATAATACCCAAGACCAATAGGATCTGTAACTTAATAAACCTAAATCCGAAAGTGGTTTCTCTGGACTTCCAACAGCTCCTTCTAATTTGCTCAGTTCATAACTAAAAGCTATTAACAACTTTCCATAACCTTTCATTTGAAAAGGTGGCAATGTTAATATACAGGCTAAGTTATGTCCATCTGGTGATACTTTTTCTTTGGAAAAATAGCCCACTACATGTGAACCATGTTTATCAACTTCACACAAAATATAAAATAAAAATGGTTCAACGTCATAATATACGGACTTATGATCTATAAATAATTTGGCTAGAAGGCATAAGTTTTGGCAATATAAACGATAATCGACAGGATCTGTCTCATAAATTGACAATGTATCTTTTCTATAGATTTCTCTTCCTGGCGGATGGCGCCAATTGCAATCACCCAAGTGAAAACGGTAACTTTTTTCTAACATCATATACTTTAAACAGTATTCACAAATGAATAATTTAGTTTGTTTTCCATATTCATCAGGATATGGACTGTGATACCATGTATCAATTTCGTATATACCAAATTGTATAAATTCTATATACTTTACTTTGGTTAATTCTTCATGTTCTTTATTTACATCGTCAACAGTGGAATCTGTGTCTTGGCCATCTTCATTATCTATGTCCTCTTTAATCCTTCTCTGATTTCTGGTAACTAATCTATCATGATCAGAACCCTGTGAATCATCGTTTGATGATTCTGATACTGCTCTTATGATTCTTTTATGAGAAACCCATTCGTCTAATCGCCTGTTTAAACAAACGTAGTGTACATAATACTCACGAATCTTCTTGCCTTCATTATATCTTTCTTGTATAATTTCCGCACTGGCTAATTCCTTATTTTTACGTTTGACAAGATAATGGCCACCTAAAATTACAGAATGACAATATGACTCAGATTCTTCCTTATCATGCGCTCGTTTCCAATTTATATCTTTATGAGCCATAGCATCGGTGTCTACTTAATTACATTAAAAATGATAAGCACGGTTAAAATATATAAAAAAAAAAAAAAGAACTTAATCTCTAAACTAATAATTAAAACACTCGAACTTCAGCACATGACAACAAAACATAGAAATAACCTTTGAGAAGGTAATAGTAGTTATGTTTATAAAATTCAAATAAGTACTTTTCTTTAAGCGGTCCTTGAATAACTTCTAACAAAGCTCAGTAGTAAAGTGGGGAAGACAATGTGTTACCAACCAATCGAATTAAAAGTAACTACATAATTTGCATTAATTTTAGAAAATATTCATTATCTTTGTTGCTGAATTGTCGAAAATTCGCTTCTATAGTACTGATACACTTCCCGAATAAATTCGTTAACTCTAAACATATGTTTTTCTTAATAGTACCCAGTGAAACCTTCCGTTATCTAAAACAAATAAACACTCCATTATTCAAGTGAATACTATTAAGTACATTTTGCGACAATGTGATAAGGAGTGAACTTTATATTGACACATTTAGAATGTAAACGTTCATCAAATTAAAGGGTTATAAACTGTTCCTAAACTTACACTACGAGTTCTGGAATTATTAAAAAAAAAATGTTTGAATATTTTCAATTTTTTCACATTTAATTAAATCGCTCATATAAGATGGTATCTTTAATTAAAAATCAAATATTGAAACATCTTTCGAGGTAAGTAATTGCAAGTAATATTTTTCCTAAATATTTATTACATAGAATTTTCTCCGCCCTTATTGTAGTGAAATTATCTTGAGAGGATTATACAACATCTTAATGTATACGTTGTGTGATTAAAATCCTTGCATTTCATCTGTATTCGTTGTTAACTTATTTGAAAAATTATTTTCTTAGTTCAAATAATGGCTTTAAAAGTTAGATCCTAAAGTCTTAAATTTTGCAAACTAATTCAAACCGCGTTAAGTGACGTTTCAAAAAAATTATTTCTTCTAAAGCAAGCTGTAATTTTTACAAAAAGATGGTATATTGCACTGCCAATTTTTTTTTTATTCGAAAAAAATTCGCAGAGATGTGTACTTAAATTCCAGAGATTATTTTGTTATAATTTTCTAATTGGACAGTTGATTTCTTAGGATATAATATACTTAAATCAGCATTCATTCTTGTATAACACACATGATACTGCACTGTATTAACTAACAGTCACAGAATAGAATAAAATAGGTTGAAATGTCAACAAAATTTTCTCTTTTTTTTCTGCAATTTGGTTTAAATAAAAATATAAATTCCCATGTATATTTGAAACGTTTGCCATTAGACAAAGATTTGGTAAAAATAATAATGTTCTGCTTTTAGTATTTCCAATTTCGCTTAAACTTAAATTCTTAGTTTTATTTTTAGTGACAGATTTTCCTTTTATTGTAATTCTTCTTCTGTTTTCCCAAAAAGAAATATTTGTAGTGAAAAAAGTCATTTCATATAGCGGTTACTCTAAAAAGAAAGGGGACAATAATTAAAAATTTCCTTATGACAAGATTAAATATGTTTTTAAATTTTAACCCAGCTTAAAAAAACACAAACACATATAATAGATATTAAAAAATATAAGATATAATGAATGCTCTAGAATAAGAGTTTCCGACGACGTCCGTATCTTCCCTCTACACAGATAGATTGGCATAAAGTGTCATTAAGGGGTCAGTTGCAAAAAATGATATTTTAATTAGATGCATACAAGTGTATATCGGTCAAATTCAGAGCTTGTGTCTGGAAATGCCACTTTAGAAAAGTATAAGTTAAAATGTCAGTAAAATCTTCTTTCTTTTATATATATATATTTAAAACTTGTCCTGAACTAATAAAGAATACATTGGAAATCTTTTTTCTTCACAAGTTAATTGCGAAATACAAAATCGGAACACACACTTTTTCTTAAAAGGAATCGATGTATGATTTACTACTAGAAAGGCTTGAATCTTTCTTATTCTTAGGAGTTTAAGGACTCCAATTAAGTGTACCATACTCGACTGCTAATCTGATGACTACTATTGCAATCAGGCTATCAAAGTCTTGTGTATCTCACGTCACCTATTTGCCAATGAAAGCTAATATTCGTTAATACCCTTAAATGTAGTCAAGCTAAACAATCACTCTACAAATATGCTGAAGTCTTAAATTATAGAAACCATTAAATATTTCTTGTAGAATAAGTTACTTATTAAGAATTGCTTTCTTGTGTGAAATTGCTTCCTATAGCCATACAATAATCGCATGTTTTTTTTAAGACATTCCAGGCCATTGATACCAATTATTTCATATTTTTATTATTTTTTGAAAAGCATGTTTTTTTGAGAATTGCGAATTTTTATATATGTACAGAATAACTCAAAAATGAAAAATAACAGAATTCAACCGGAAATCCCAATTTTTTTTTTTTTTTATGTCGTTTGGGAATTCACCAACGATTTTCTATAAGCTTGGAATATTTTTAGTATACATTTTTGATGAATATTAAATGTAGTATGAATTGTGCAGTAAAAGTTCCAAATTTGAATGCTGGACATATGTAGGTTTCCATACAAGATTTTTACTTTTTTACTATGTTGTAATTTATTTTTATTATGTTGAACTCTACGTTTTTACGTAACAATTACTACTTACAATACTTTTTTCCTTTTTCCAGATTTACTAAGAATTTATCTCCGGATAAGATCAACTTAAGTACCTTCAAGGGTGAAGGTGAACTTAATTTTCTCGAATTAGATGAAATTGTCCTTACAGAATTATTAGAATTACCATCGTGGGCTCGGCTTACATCAGCTTGGTGTAACAAAGTTTCTTTTCGTATACAATGGACTAAATTGAAAAGTGTTCCTATTTTTATTGTGAGTACAATATTTATTTAAAAAAAAAATTTACACGCTGATGCAATGTTGGAAATTATCTAAAGATTTTTTCCGTAATAGCCTGCTCCTTTTTGTGACCATCAACTGGTTTAAGCAATCGCTTATCGTCAGGATGTCTTGATATACATTGTGAGATCGTCGACTAGCACACTGCATAGTCCCGGATACCCTTGCATGGGATTAATCGACGAATTCATACGGTTTATCCAAATATTCTGAAGATGTGTGAATGCTGGGAACCGATCGTTGACAGTAAAATGAAGTATATGATTTTGGAATAATTATTTACATATTCTCTTAAAAAATTAAATGCTTCTAATAGGTTGTTACCACAGGACTTGGTTGTAAAACATTTATATTTAAAAATAAATATAAAAACGCTTACTTGATGAACCTTATATTCTTCAACTGCTTCATAATGTTCAAAATACCGTCCGTTTCATATCAGCCGTAAACCTGAAAAGACCGTAATCAGATAGTGCAAGTATGAGTAAAATGCTTACTGCCTCCACCCCAATTTTCACACGCGAAAATGGCTGGGAGCGATCATGTTGCAGAATAGTTTTTATCTGTTAATTAATAAGGGGTAATTACTTGTTATGTCTTTTGGGAATTCACCAACGATATTTTTATTATATATTTTTGATGAACATTAAATTATGCAATAAAAGTTCCAAATTTGAATGCTGCAAGAGAAAGACATATGTAGGTTTCCATACCAGATTTTTACTTTTTTACCTCCTTTGAAAAGTCAAATCAGATGATGAGGATCTGACTTTGGTCTTAAGTTACAGATTCTCAGAATCTGAGATATCTCAGATAACGGCTCCAAGGCTCACTTTGGCGTTCGAAGTCCCTACTAGGATAGGTAATTCTCGATTGGCTCGGATGTGGATTTTCGTTCTAGACCCGTTTTGTTGCCGTTTCTCTTTTGGAGATCTCAGACTTTGTCCATTTTAGCCTTTCTTTTTCTTTTGACTTACTTATTTAAAAACATGACCGTAATAAAAACAATTAAGAAATGCTTTCCTTGCGAACTCAGCCTCAAATACTTCGAACCTTTTACTTGAAGCCCCTGCTTGTGATTCCTGAATTTTTTAAACAAGCTCATTCAATCTTTGTTTCTTACTTTCTGCAACATATGAATTATTTATTTATTTTTGGTTCAATTAATTTTATTCGTGTTCAAGTTATTGGATGAAGTAAAAGTAGAAGTTGAGACATGCGAAGAGCTGAGATCCTTGTCAGCTCAACAAGGCCTTTCTACCTATGGCACGGCTAACAGATATAATTTTATCAATAAAGCTATTGATGGAATGACAATATCTGTAAATACTGTGTCAATTACTTTCAAAACAGTAGCTTTTACTGCTTCAATTCAGGTATAATTTATATGATAATTAGATTAATATTTCTTTCCACGTTCATGCTTTATTCGTACTTTGTTTTATTTTTTTGTTCGAGCAGGTTATGAGGATATTAGTTGAATCGAAGACACCCGATTGGAAAAGGGCCGACTTAACTAAAACTCGATTAAAGGATGCCATTAAAGGACAGATACTTATTTTTAAAGGTCTAGAGTGGCAAGCATTACGGTTAGAAGCGTGCTCTACGAAGGATAGTGATTTACCGCCTCTTAGATTACTTACTAATAAATCGAAATGTCGCCTTACGATAAAGAAAAGGACATCAGGTTTGTTTGTTTATTAATATTATGTTGTCAATCATTAATATTTTTTATGTATCTTTTGGAACAAGGTAATAGAAAAATGGGCGCTCTTATATGGTTTGAGGTGTGGACTGCTATGATAGTGTAAATTGGACATGGATTCAATTCCAGGACTTGTCCTTTTGTATTTACAAAGTTATAATATCTTATTATTTATTACTTGAATTGCAGATTTTGTGGATTTTTCCAATATGCCCATATTGTGTTTTATTGCGTATGGTTTCAGTAGCGCACTGATAAACGCCCAATCTTGATCGATACAAAAGAATTCTTATCTAATCGTGAATATAAATAATCGTTCTCCACAAAAATGTCCTAATTTTCATTCATTGAGGAACCTAAATAAAAAAATTGCCTGTCCTATCTTTTCCAATTTTTTTTTCCCGTTCATGTGCACTTCCTTCACTTACTGCATTCTGTTTCTTTCTAATAATTTTTTTGTTGCTCTTTTTTATTTTTTTGTTATATTATTTAAACATTTTTTTTTATTCAGATTGTTTTGTAATGGGATGTAAGCTTCAACTTATTCTTGAAGATCTTCTATGGGTTCTTACGGATTCACAATTGAAAGCGGTCCTTCATTTTGTGGAATCATTGTCAGGTTTAGTACAAAAAGCAAATGAAACTACTCGTATTAGAAAAGCTGCTAGAAAGTTAGAGGTATTATTGTATTTATTAAATTATATATTAAAAAATTAAATTTTGATAAAGAAAAAAGAGTGTTAAAAAGTAATATTGTATTCTCTAATAATTAGATGCTACCTGAATACCAAGCACAATTGTCACAACAAGCACGTGGAACAGAACCGGCCAATCGTGAACATATTTTTGCATATTTTGATGTTATTGAAACTTCTTACCATTTTTTGGCGCAAAAGATTGATCTACATCTAAGTGATGATCAAGGAGGTAAAATTTAAAGTTTGCTATTAATTTATATTACAAGAATATTTTTCAAAATATTATTAATGAGTTTATATTTTTTTTATATAGCAGGTAGATCTTGCCATCCTCAGCTTTTTAATGGTAGTAATGTACACATCTTGCTTACGGCGCTTCAGGTAGATTATTATCCTTATCACTTAGCTGCAGCTGATAGGGCTCATTGGGGAAGGTGATTATAGATAAAATCTAGCTTATCCTTATATATTAGATTATATATGTATATCAGTGACGTCTCCAGATGTTCAATGTTGGGCATTCTATAACCTCTCCAAAGTGAAAAAACTCGTAATTATCGGCAGACTGTTCTATACAGAACGTATAATTGTTACAAACACTTATATACATTATAATCACTAAAATAAGAGTGTAAATTTTAAATTTTGGGCGGTCTCTGAACGACTTGAACGCCCAGAGAAAGACCCCTTGATATATATGAAATTACGATATAAAAAATTTGGGATTATCTTTAAAAAAAAAAATGTAAATTTACAGGTATAATCAAGCAAATTCTCCTCATGTACAGTGGTTAAATGTTGCGCAAAATGCATTTAAAAATTCTTTATTAGAACTCATTGAAATCGGTAACAACAGATCTCCCTCATTAAAGGGACATGAAGAAAAGGTACCTTCTATATATATATAAGCATTTTTTAGTTTGTTCAACATTTTTTTTATTTTTGTATGTATCAATTTTCAACAAAATGAAAACTTTGTTTCAATTTTTGCAAAAATCTGTTTACTAATAAAATAAATAAAAAATTAGTTTATTACTTTGTCTTACTGGAAGTATTGCAATCGTGTCGTGAGGGGAGAGTCACAGCATAACTCAAAAACTAATGCAGAAAAGCGCAGAAAGCTGAAACTTGGTATATCGTTTGATGCAACAATAAGGTTTTTAATCAACTTGGTTGGCCGGAAATACCATCTTACTATATAGATTTTTCTTTTTGTTTTGCTATTTTCTCGAAAACGGAAACTCGAACCATTTTCTTTAATTTTGGTATATTGTAACTAATTATAAAAAAAGCTACAATTTCTGCATGAAACATTTTTCTGAGAAAATTCATTTAAGGGGGTTACTGAAAGAGGAGTGATGATGTAGAGTGACTGATTTAGTGCTTTCCTCTAAAGTACCAATTCAATAAATTATATGAGTCTATCGTAGACAACAACATATTAAATACTTACTTTTTTTTGAGCTATTCTAAGTTACGTAGGTCCTCTCACAACTCAAGCTGGTTTCTCCATTTATCTGATTCTGTCATGAGCATCCGATTCTGTTAGACCGGATCCGGTCATAGCCTCTTTAACTCCTTCCTCCCACCTTGTTCTGGGTCTCCCTCTTTTCCTCCTTCTTTTTAATTCCCAATCAAACACTGCCTTCGGTATTCAGTCATCATCCATTCAGTAAGTGTCCAAACCATTTCATTTGTTTTAATTCTATTGCCTGAAGGATATTGTCATTTAGCTGTAGCTCATTTCTGATATCTACGTTCCTTACTCTATCTTTTTTGGATTTCCCGGCTGATCTTCTCCTGTAGGCTAACAGTCTTCTTCTTTCATGCTTATTAAGGGTCCAAGTTTTTGCACCGTACAGAACTATACTTTCAAAAACGGTGCTGTATATAAGACGTTTAGTGCTCATTGAAATATTTTTACTCCAGAGCACCGGATTGAGCATCCTATTCCTCTTTTCCCTTCCTTATTCTTCTGTCCACCTATAATCTCGAACCACCTCCATTTTCGACTATGGATCCCAGACACTTGAAGCTGCGTGTTATCTTATTAAATACTTATTAATATTATATAGATTTATTATTATCCATATGATTGTCTATATGATTATCCATATGATTGATTAATATCGGATGGTGTGAAAAAAAAAAAAAGATACAAAAAATAGCAATACAGGAAGGCAATTTGGATAAGAAAATGTTCGAGTGCGGTTGATGTGTTCAACTTGATTAACAAATCTGTGCGATTTATTCTTCTTCTTCTTCTTCTTAATCATTCCTCGTTTACCTTTCAGTGTCGAGGTGCCTTCACTAAAGCTTTCCAACTATCCCTATCCTCAGTCAACTTTCTATTCCTTCTCCAATCCAAGTTCTTCTTTTTGAAATCCTCTCTCACTATCCCTTCCCATGTAGTGCGCGGTCTGCCCCTGCCTCTTTGACCCTGCATCTTAGCCTCAAAACAAGTTCTCGCTATACGGCCTGCGTCCATCCTCATCATGTGCCCAAACCATCTTAGCCTGTGTTCTCTCAGCAGCTCATCCACCGGCCCGACATTTAGATTAGACCTTATTGTAGAATTTCTTATTCTATCTCTCCTCGTCTTTCCCTCTATTTTTCGGAGGAAACGCATTTCGGCTGCCTGTACCTGGCTGCTGTGTTTGGAAGTTAGAGCCCATGATTCGCTGCCGTAGGTTAGAATTGGGAGATAAGTATTTTTAAAAACCGTTATTTTCGTGCCCTTCGTTATTTCCTTTTTAGTAATAAATCCTTTCTTAAGGGCACCGAACATTCTACCTGCCGTAGCCACTCTTCCGTTAATTTCTCCGTGTATTCGGCCTTGTTCATTGATTTTTACTCCCAAATATTTAAAATCAGCAACTTGCTCCAACATAATATTCCTGATGTTAACATTTAGCGGTCCTTTTCTGCAACGGCTAATCTCCATAGTTTTAGACTTATGGACGTTAATCGCCATGTGAATTTTCCCTAATTCGTGCGATTTATTAAAGAAATAAATTTAAACTGTGTGTTGGCTAAATTAACTGTGTTTTTGTACTATTTGGAAATTAAAGAATTTATACTAGACTGTTATCATCGTATTAATTAATAATTGACGAAATTCGGAGTTTAAACTCTGTTTCCCGATAGTTCGACTTTATTTGCCTAAATTATTTTTCGATGACATAAAGAATGTACATTTTCCATAATATGTGAAATTTGAATAATATTCGTATAAATAACTAAATAAATCAAAATTTTGTCAATTGCAGTAAGAGAAAGTCGTGTTAAGTATTTCCGAAGTTAATAACTCCAAAAACAAAAAAAATTAAAATTAAAATATAAAATAAAACCATTGAAATTAGCAAAAATTCATCACAGTCCACCGTATTTAAGCGCAAAAATTTGTAAAAAATGTTATTATATTCCCATACTTTTTTTTCCCCCATAACTGCACACTTACAGAAATAATGTCACTTATAGGAAATTTATACATACAAATTTTTATAACTTGATATAAATTTATTAGAAAATATGATTTAGCTAATCATGTGTGATTTAGATTAATTATGATGTTGCTATATAATCAAAACTTTCTTCATAATAGATAGACATTTAAAAAAAATACTATTTTGGCTTTTCAGAACGATGAAGAACAGAAGGGAGCCGACTGGAACAGTAATAACAGCGTCAAAAAGTATATTTTATCAAATTTAGCTAAGGTTATGACATCATGTATTATACTAAGAATAGAAGATTTTATTATGTACAGGGTAACCACGAACAATAAACAAGTTCCCAAGGAATTTATCAAAGGTATAAAATATATTTTAATATTATCTATAAACATAAATTAAAATTTATTTATACGAAAAATTTAATTTTTTTAATTTATTTTCGCTCTGATTTATCTAATTTCAATTCCAGTAATGTAGTTTTAATAATTTTTTTTAAGTATCACCAATAATTGATCAGATACAGTTCGCTACTGATATATTTAAAAAAAGGCTTTAAAAATTCTATTCTTAAAACAAAGTATTGTAAATACGCTTGCTGTAAAAAGTAATTGCATTTATGCTATGTCCATTTTTTGCAAGTTTTTTTAATTTTGAAACTAATAATCATAGAAATATTCTGCCACCTATAACCATAATGCACTTAAGTTTATTGAGATGAACAATAGAAAAAGAATAGAGATTCATATTTAATTATGCTAGGTAATTTCAAGGAGTACAAATTGAATTTTAAAAAAAGTATAATATATACATAGTATTTTCATTTTTAAAAATAACTTTATTTTTACAGTGTTAAACGAACTACAAATTTTGAATTTATATCAAAAAAATTTTAATTTATTAGGATTTTCAATAATCAAATAGAAATAATCTAATATTTTTCATGGAGTTTTTCGGGCGAAACACTTCTGAATCTGAACTCAGTAGATATTATTTAGGTTTATTATTATTATATATTGTTCTCGCGCTGCCATTTATTTTTTTGTGTTTACCTTAAAATAAAATTATTTTTCACAGAAATTTTAATATAACTATAATAAGAACTCTGCCATTCCAACCCCTTTAATTACGAACATAATTAAGTATTATTTATTTTTAAGTCATCTGGTTGTTGAGAGGGCCTAAAAATACAATACTTAGTTTGGAAAGGGCTCGGCCTGCTTTGGTCACCACTGCTTTCTTTATTCATTTTATTAAAACAAAAATGGCCGTAACAGTTAAACAGTTGGTACTATACAAAAATGTAGAATAAAGTAATAATACTGAGCAATGGCAATAAATCCAATTATATAATAATTTTAATATTTCCTTTCTTCATTAAAATTGAAAGTGCACAATTAACCAGTAAGCGTTCATTACATACGCAACTAATTATAATGCGCCGGTATTTAGAGTGCACCTTCCCAAAAAACTAACAAACTAAATGTGGGTGCAAAATGTGTACGTCTACTTGTTAGTTTTTTTTTTGGAAGTTAAGAGTTATTTTTCTCTAAAAAAAAATCTTTTCGCTCAAACAACTTTGATGGGGAACTGAATGCGTTGCGATGCTGAATGCAGCACTACAACATCCACAAAAAAAAAAAAAAAAACAGAAAATTTCTGCCATCTATAGGTTGTGTAGCAATTATTCAAAGATTAACATCATCCGTTCATGGTGAATGTGCACATGGGAGTAGCTGCGGAATACATATAAGTAACAATGGTGATTTCACATTGAAGGCCGATGCACTGTGGAATGAATTTGCCGATACACTTCCAGCAAGGGAGGTTTAATTATTATATTTGCCGATACACTTCCGGCAAGGGAGGATTATTTATTATATTTATTAAAAGTCAGCCACAAAATAAGCCTGTGCTGTCCAAGAAACGCCAGTGCTTTCATCCGTGTCAGGATGAGAGTAAAGGAGGAAAATAACTTGGGAGTGTAATTCTTTACAGGAAAATGGCAAGGTTTACACCTATGAACTTATCCCGCAGTCAGTGTTGTCTGTTTTAGGCGGCTGACTGGATTCTTTGCAGTATTATCCTACTGTAGGCTTCGTCGAATTCCAAACTGACTACTTTGTAAGATGATCGAGATGTCAATAGAGCAGTTAATTTTTTAACATAACTCCCTAATAGAGGAAGAAATTCAATCGCCATATCAGTCTAATAAATCTATATTGGGCTATATGTTAGAAAGAAATTGGCCGGAAAGTGTAGCTTAAATGGATAAAATTATAATACTAAAATACAGGATTTAAGTTGAGCAGACCCACATTGCATTTTTTGTTTTTTCAATAAAGTGTTCATGTTTAGAAATAAAATAAAAAAATCTAATTTCTTTATGTGCACCCGTAGAAATTTTAAGCACAGTATAGTGGCTTTCGCTTCTATTTGAGTTTGATATCTCTGATCTAGAGAGTAACAGCGTCAAGTTAACTAATGAGGTTTTACATTGTGCCTAAAATGGTTTAATATTTATAATTTTATGTCTTCTCTGTGAATAAATTCTTGTTTTGTTTTCTTATCCTTCTATCTCTACAATTCTTTCAGTTCTCAATCATGTCACTTAATCACCTTTTCAACAGATTTTAGTAAAAAAAAAAAAACACACTCCTATGCAGTACAAAATTTTCATTCCTTTATATGCGGCCCGTGGAAATTTGTAGCACAGTATAGCGGAATTTGTGTACAAATTTTCATTAGATAGCAATATATTGATATATATACATTCTTACCAGCTAAATTGGCTTCTTTATTGTTAGGTGATGCTTCATTTATGACAGGTCATTTAGCTAGAATTGATTTCTTGTCAATTTAAATTGCTTCTAATTGCATGAGGACTTATTAAATTATTTATTTATTTCTGGATTCAGCATTCTCATTAAGGTGTCTTAATGATACCATTGGGCAACTAATGTGGTGTGTATTTTTTTTTCTCTAAATTCGCAGCGTTTTTCATGTAATATTGATTGAATTTTGATTAGTTTAATTTCTTTCTTTTTTCCTTAAAATAAACTGTTGTTTTCGAACGAATTTGTAGTATTTGTATTTTTATTATTGTTTTTATTTAGGTAAATTGATTATTTATTATATTTATTAAATAATTATTAATTATTTCTATTTTTGCAATTTTTTTTTTTTTTTTGAGATCCACACTTAGGGTGACAAAACAATATCCGAATTGTAGACAAAATAACAATAAAAGAAACCAAAAAACTGATATGAAACAGTCTTAAGACTTTCTCTAACTGTAGCTTTTAGAATTCATGTGTGTCTGTGTGTATGTTTCTACGTCTGATTGTACTGTATAAATGATAACAGATTAACTTGGGTTCTAAGAAGGGGAGAAGCAACCCATTCTATTGTGGATCCCCTAAAATTATAGCACATCCCTCAGCTTCGCCCTCTTAATCAGGCCTAGCAAAGCTGAGAGTGGTTCTGCCATGAAGCTCGTCCCCAGTTGAAGAAATCTTGTCCTGTTAGGCCGGCACATTCACAAAGGATTTATACCGGAGTTTCCTCCTTGGCCCTACAGAATCGGCATAATGCGTTATCTGCAGTTAGTAATTGGTGCATATGCCTATTCAGCTTACAATGCCCTGTTAATAGACCCACTATTACCCTTATGTCCCTTCGGCTCTGGTTTAGTAGGTCATTGGTAAATTTAAGCAAATGTCTCTTTGGATGAAGAATTTAGCCTGCCTTTGTCTTGGTGTTCTCTCCCACCATTGCAGACCTTTTTCTTCTATCCAGCCTTTGATAGAAGTTTGAATTAGGCTCCTGGACGACCGGCAGAGGGGTTCGGGGCTTATAAAGGTATCATCCTTCGAACCCTTCCTCGCTAGGGCATCCGCCCTCTCGTTGCCCGGAAACCCCGCATGTCCTGGCACCCAGGCGAGTTTCAGCTATTCCGAACACCCACCTCGATTAGGGCAATGCTGTCCCACACCAGTCTTGAGACTATTTGGTGGTAAGAAAGTTCCTTGAGGACTTCCTGAGTATCGGAGTATATGGCCACTCTCCTACCCTCCAGTTCTTGCCTTATGATCTCCTTAGTGCAGAGTTGTAACGCGACAACTTCCGCTTGAAATACCATGGCGTACTTCCCTAGGCTGGCCTTAATCTTAACTTTAAGCCTGCCTCCGTAGACCCAGTTCCAACCCCACTCGTAGTTTTGGAGCCGTCTGTATACCAGATCGAGTTACCGAGCAGAGGAGGGTTACTGTCCCAATCACCTCTGTTCGGTATGACAATTTGGAAGTTCTTCTCAAAATGAAACCTAGGAACCATCCTGTCAGTTGGCATCCCAAGTAAATGGTCAGCCTTAATTTCCTCGATTAACTTCTGGTTACTACGATCATGCCTAGAGGTGATGGTGGCCCCATCGTCAGAGTAAGGTTCATAATCAATTCCTGTAGAGAGATGGCTTCAGCTATATCTGTATATCACAAACGGCACTGATTGATTGTCTTTTTAACTTTTTTTTTTAATGAGCTTTAGTTAAATTTAATTGAAGGCTGATTTGGGACACATGATGTCAGTCTCTTGCGTGGAGAGGAGGCAATGTCTTCATAATTAAAGGCAATGGAGAATCACACATTATGTATCCCAAATCAGCCTTAGTTTGCAAGGATTAGTGTGGAATGGATAAATCCTTAAAAATTTTCGGATAGGAAACTTACTTCCATGTAGGCTTTAAGTTATGACGTAAAGACACGACACGACATAGTATAACTTGTTTTGGTTCAGTTTTGTCGCCTTAGTGCGGACACGGCTTAATGTGTAAAAATGAATTACTTTTTGTTATTTATTTTTTAGAATTCATTCTAATGCTTTTATATTTTGTATTGTTATTTATTTTATTTGATTTTGTTTATCGGTATTTTAGAATTTACAAAACCTGATAGATTGGAATTTTGAATTTTTTTTTCAGTCAAATTGGATAGAGTTGAGTTTTCTTTCATGAAAAGTTCGTCACTACGAAAAAAAAATCTCTCGGGTGTGTCTTCTAAAACCTTGAAGGTGCTCTAATAGGGAGGAAAGAAGAATAATTATATTTCTAAAATGATATTTAGGGAGATGGTAGCCTTCTCATCTTTATTCTGTTTCCCCTAATAAAAATAATAATGAACTTTATGGGCCACATTGGAGGCTGGAATAAAGGTAGGATGTCACCTTATTAAAGTGTCACTGGTGTGAACATTGGCATGTTTTCTTTCTATCTTTCTTTGGTGGCAAAAATTCTTTTCGAGATTAATAGAAATATATTTTGTTTCTCCACTAATTTTCAAAACATGATTTATTTTTTTTGCAAACAAAAAAATTAAATGATAGTATAGGTGGCAGAATATAGTAAACTACGTGTCCGGCAGACCTGATGATGTTTTTGGAACGGCTTTAACTTTGGTTGGAGTTTGGTGAAACACATGAAGGACACGTGAGAGTAGATAATATGCCAATTTTATCAATAATGAAGCCATGAACATAAGAGTACCTAGTGCCCACTACTGAAAACAGGCTAATTTTACATAAATAAATAAACTTTATTTGCTAATAAGGTTTACAAATTGAGCCTGTAAGCAATGAGTTAATTGAATATTAACTCAATAAATAAAAAAAATCTGCTGTGAAACACTCACACAACTTTCTCCTACTCCAGTTCTCAAAATTATATGACAAATTTTATAGTTTGTTTACCAAATTTAGTGAAATTTGTCGAAAACTGAAAAAACTGTTCAGTAAAAGCGCACTTCCGGTTTACTAATTTTCTTGAAACTCGGAATTTTGGCCCTATTTATTTCTTAATTAATTTTGTTTGGATGATACAATTGTATAATTAACTATGATAGAGGCAAACATAGCCCCACGCCTCCCCTAAAAGTGCCCTTAAATGAATTTTCCCAGAGAAGTGTTTTAAATAAAAATTGTACATCTTTGTATGTGTAGTTTATATAAGAAGTTTCAAGAAAATTGTCGGAGCCATTTTTGAGAAAATCGCAAAAAAGTAAAAAAAAACAACTAGTAAAGTGGTACTTCCGGCTTTTTTGGATTCAGGGGACCTCAAAACGGATATTTCCGGTGAAAACTCGATATCTAAAATTTGACATGATTACAATACTTCCTCTTACTAGGAGTAAGAGAAAGTAATAATACATACAATTCATGATGCAATTAGAAATTGTAACTAAGACAAGTACCTCGTAGAAAATTACAAATAAAGAAATATTTATATATTCAGATCAATTGAAAGAAATCAAAACTTACAAAAAGATAATTAATGCAAAGAAATTCACAATAATATAAGTGTGAGAAAATAAAATACATTATTAAACTAATACATATTAATTAAATTAATGCGAGCGCCTATATATACATATATATATATAATTTGTCCAATAAATTAAACAGGCTTTAGTGCAGTTACTAACTACAACTATAGACTAAAATAAACCAAGTTGACAATGAATAGTGATTACTTACTTACTAATTGGCTCCACGGTTTCATCATGACTAAATTGGCATTATACGGCGTGACAGTCCTAAAGTTAACGCGTCCTCTCCCTTTTGAGATTATACCAAAAGTTAAAGCCATAACAAAAACATGTTTTTTTTCTGCCGGACCTTGTTAACAGAAGATACTTGTAAAATAAACTAGTTTATTTATCATTTAAAAACAGAATATGAAATTTATAAGGATTCTTATATGTAAAGTAATGCCTTTTTTTTCAGGCAGGCTTTTAACGTCATCTGCCATTAACAGGGGGGGCAGAAGTACATACTTTACTATTAATATTTTCCAAACAAATATAAATTTAGCAGTATTAGCTAAGTGGTAGGCGCGCTGGACACGCACAAGGAGGTCCCGGGTTCGAGAAGGTTCTGGCAGTGCTGCCTTTAGATTTTCTCTTCTTAGCAGTTTCCTACAGCTCATTGTACGATGAGGGGCAGTGTTGTCTGTAAAGAGAGAACACTGCCAGGATGCCTCGAACTGGGGTTGTCTCAGTTATGAGACTGTGCTCATAACCCACTTTACTAAATCTATCTCTATATAAACTTAAGTTTAACTGAGTTTATCACAAGAACACTCAACATTTTAAGTGATCTAATATTAATTAAATGACTTTAAAAAAAAAAATAAGCAAAATATTGGTGGTTAGCTAGGGCCAAAGTAAAAAAAACTTGTCAACTTTAAAAGTTTATTCTGTACGTTTCAGCCACCTTTGGCATCCTTCCTTAGGAACTATCAAGAACAATTAGAGAGTTAAATATTCATTTAAAAGAGTATTTAACTCAAAAAGCATTTTAACTCTCTACGTCTCTTTGATAGTTCCTAAGGTAGGACACCGAAGGTGTCCGAAACGTTGATAGAATAAACTTTAAAGGTTGTAAAGTTTTTTTCTTTGGCCCTAGCCAACCAACAGTTTGCTTGTTTTATAAACAACTACGAAAGTAGCTATTATTTATATTGACTATTTTTTTTAACTTTTTTTTTCTTTAAATAAAACATTATGCTGGACATTTTAACTTGACAATTTTATTTATCAACGAAGTAACAATGAGGGAAGGGATTAGCTAAGTGGTTAGCTTACTGGACTCCCACGCGGAGGACCCGGGTTCGAGCCCAGCTGTGCTACCCTTAGATTTTTTCTTCCTAGGAGCTTCTACAGCTCACTGTCCGGTGATGGACAGTATCATCTGTAATGAGAGAACACTGTCCGGAGGCCGGCAGTGCACTGAGAAGGCTCCGGGCGCCAATGACCTTGTTGACGCGCCTTAAATAAATAAAAAACAAAAAAAAAACAATGGATGCATTAGTGTTACAGTGTAAACTGATCTTTCAGGATTCCATGGACATCGCCTTGCTGAACTCTAGGATATTCTAAGATTTCTGATTGAGATCACGGGTTCTTTGGTTTGTCTAAAGTGATATTTTCTCTGTAGTACAATAGTTTTTTTTCAGCACAGTTTCCTAAACTGAAATTGGAAAGACACGCAGTTTGATTGGTTGTAGGTAGAGATATAGGGGTGGCGTTTCCCTTCCTTTTGCATGTGATTGGTAGCAGAGTAGTGGGACGGAGACTGCCACTCGTGTACTGGCCTAAGTCTCCTTTAATTCAGACAATAGAATTACAGAACATTGTAAACGCGAAGAGAAAGTGAAAATAACAGGTTTTCTGAAGAAAAAATGTAGTATATACCATAGTATATACCATCAGTCAGACAACAAACCTCTGAACTGACATGGGAGAAGGGACTTGGTCCCTGTCATCTTTAAAAGAAGGAAGAAAAAAAAAAGAAAAAGAAGTTCGAATAAATCTGAACAAGTGCCATCAAACAGTTGAGAATCGTCAAAATGTTTTATCATTGAATAAAGAAATCAGGATCGTTTCTTACTCTTAATTTTATCTTATTTCTTGTTTGTTTCAAATTCTATCTACCTCTTAGGACTCATATTTCCAATGGAAACCGTTTAATTGCGTGTTTGCGCGTGGTATAATCTGGTCTGATAAAAGTTTTGCACAACTGAAAATTGCATATGCTTGTGTACAATTGTGGCGATAGATCTGATAGCGAATTCAGTTTAAAAAAATTCAGTGAAAAGTTTTTGTTTAGTCTTCAAGTTTGTGCTCACTTATTTTTTAACAGTTCCCCGGATTTTTAAAAGAATGTACAAATTCTAGACAAGGTGCTGACACACACCAAGTGAGTTTATCAAAACTGATGGATAGTCTAGTTGGTTTGGCAAACACAATACATAAGCATATCAGGAATTTGAATATAAGGCCGAATTTACAAAAAAAAGATTGGTATTTGAAAATGGAATTTATATTTGCACATTAAGTTCTGACCAGTTTTGGATTCTCATCCATCGTCAAGTGTATAGCTATCAAGTTTGTGTAAGGGAGTTGACTTCAAATTTAAGTTTCTGTTACACTGACTTGATTGTTTTTACTTGATAAAAAAAAAAAACTTGATAGCTACACTCTTGACGATGGATGAGAATCCGAAAACCGGTCAGAACCAACAAAAAATTAAGAAGCATTCCACAGACGAAATCATATATGTTATCCAGCGTTACGGACCTAATCCAAATTCAACTATTGAACTTATTTGAGAATATCGCAAAAATGACTACTGTGACGAACTATTGACTTCTTTTTTCATAGGCTCTCGCCATACGGCCAGCGCTAGCTACTGTGTGTTTTTGCGTCTACGCCCCATTGATATTAATAATATTGAGATTACTGAGCCTAGTCTTTGGCTTGAGTGTTTTTGATCGATTAGATTCTTATTTTTTCCTTTGCTGCCAGATTTCGTAATTCTGTTTTGTATTTTTGGTGATATAGGTTTAACAATAGGTTTTGTCTGTATAATATATAAACATCTAGACTATAATTACGGAAGTCCATCTTTTCAATAATTAATGTTAATAACAAGCAAATTATGTTAACCTTCATTTTGTATCTTAACCTTAATTCACTTGACGCCAGGGCTGTGAAAGACAGGGGCAAGAGGACATTTGCCGAGAAAATGGGGCGCACAAATTTTAAAATGGACCTATTCTAGAACTCGGGACCTCTCAAGAGGGAAATAGATGCACTTAGACCTTATGGGCCATTGTGCTTTCTGAAATACACTCTTACATCAGCTCAGTCCCATTAATGACTCATCCTTTCGGCCACTTCACCAATAGATGGAACAGCAAGGTATAGGAAGTAAAAAATTGGTAAAGATTTATAATTAATATCTTAACTCACGGTCGATCAAAAATGAAGGACATGGAATGGAAAATTGAGAGTTTCTTCCTCTCTCTCTTAGGAAATCGTTGTGAGGTTGGGTACAAGAAATGCTCTGCCAAACATGAAAGATCGGCAAAATTCCCCCAAAGTGGATATTTTACAATCCCTTATTGTAATATTTTCTAGGAGACAAACCCTTTCTATCAGGGGCAGTTATCCTCCTTAGCTATTCTTTCAACTCCTCTCTCATTGTGCAGAGCATAACGGGATCTCCAAGAGTAACCGGAGTACCATACTGTTTATACAAACAAGGTTAGTTGGCTGTTGTGATTGAGTCCGCAAAGCTGAAAAGAGCATGAAAGATATTTCGCCTGATAGCTGGTATCATTTTGTGGTCATCGATCGGTTTCAGACATCATCAGGATATCTTGATAAAACCGTGTGATAATACATACTCGCACAGAGCAGAATCAGTTTATACACTCTTTGGAAGTGTTTTGTTACGACCTAATTAGGTTAGAAGAGGTTCTCTCTACCTGACTAAAGCCAAATGTTGTTTTCATTTTTTTGAAAGCAATTGTTGATTTGGAGCACTTAGTCTTCGTGTCATTGTGACCCCTGATTTTGAAGGTCACATCCAGACCCTGCAAAAGGATCTAACCAGACTTCAGGCCGCCGGTCTGACAATAAACAAGGAGAAGTGCCAGATCGCCAGAGATGCACTATGTTACCTGCGTTTTGTTGTGGATAGACACGGGCTTAGTGTAGACCCAGGGAAGGTGAGAGCATTCTGGCATACCCACGCCTTTAACAAAATGGAAACATCAATATTAATTATTTCACAGTAATCAACAACTGACGCAATGGTCTTTCGTGATTAAATATTGCTTTTGTACTCAAACAACAACTACAAAATAATAAGATAAGTATGGGTAACTAATTAGTAATTTAAATTTCCTCCAAAACGTAATTTAAGTTGCACATCTCCCACTTATTGATGTTTCCATTTTTAAAGGTAAAAAATGAAAACATGTGACCTTAGTCAGGTAGAGAGAACCCCTTCTTAACCTAGTTAACAAAACACTTTCAAACAGTGTTATAAACTAATAATTTTGCTCTGTATAAGTCTGTGTTATCGCAACGTTTTATCAAAACAACCTGATAATGGGTGAACGCTCTGAAACCGATTGATGACCACAAAATGAAGCAGACTATTACAAAAAATATCTCTGAAGGTTAGTAGGTGGTACTTGCCATTGATCTGTAGATTTCAGTGTCCTTTTCGTCACCTTGCCTGTAGATTGAATAAAATGGGTTAGAGTAATGATAGAAGTTAAGTAATTATCACCTCAGTTGGAAAATCAAAAAATCTTTCTCATAAGGAAGGATGTGGTGGTGTAATTTGGATGATGGGTTCTTTCTTTCTTTCTTGGAAGAATATTGCAATGTCCCCATGGTACTGTGACGCTCCCAGGGAATCCAAAAGAAATCCTTCTGATGTGTAATTAGTGAGTTCGTCGAATAGGGGAGTAGTGAAGATTAGGCAAGATGCCTGGACCACGCTATCTGAAGCGTAATCCTTTAGGCATTTCTAATGACATACAGCAGGCCTATCCTAAGCCCCGGACCTCCAACGGCATGGACGGTCTTAACAAAAAAAATAACTCCTAAAAACTAACAGGTACGATTAAAATATATATATATGCACTTGTATTTGAATTTTCCAGAAAGGAAAGTTCGAAAAATTGAACTAACATAAAATGTATATAATATTTGTGCATTTATATTTTTAATGAAAATAAGACTAATAAATTTAATGCTGTGATTCTCTAATAATTTTTCTGTTTTCTAGTCTTATATCCAAAAGGCAGGCCTCATATTATGTTTGCCACCCGCGCCCCCTTAACGCCAAATACTTTAGACATGGCCCTGCTTGACACAAAAACCAATTAACCGTACTTTACCGATTGTTCGGGTGTACAGCTGACATAATAAATCTATATTTTCTACCCATATTTTTTTTTTTTTTTTTTTAATTTTTATTTCAAGCCATTTATTCAACAAGTTGTATTTTTTACAGCAACTTATGGGATTTAGTTTGTCAAGTTTAGTTGTAAAACTTGGCATGAGGTGTGTCAGCCTCTTCATTGAGAAATATTGGAATTTTATGATAATGCAATTATGTATTTATTTATTTTTTTCTTTCTTTCTTTGACAAGTAAGTTTTAATATATTTTTATTTAATTATTAAAAAATAATCGCTAATGGTTGTTCATTGTTGAAATTAAGGGCAACACAAGAGGCGGGATAGTTTCACACAAGGTGGGTTTTTCATTTTAATAATCACTCTAGGCAGTAAATTTAGTCATATTAGTTGCATGAATGTCTTCATTTAGTTAGTTTTAGATGAATAAATTAAACGTTTTGTTTTTTTTTTTTCAACAAAACAAAATGTGCGTCTAGTATTCTATTTAAAAAAAAAAACAAAAAAACATTGTAATTAAAGTTAATTTATTGCTTCTCCAAGCTTGTTGAAAAAACTTCAAGTTAGGTTTTAATAATTATTTCTCCAGTTTTCTACATATCTTACTATTTGACCAGTGCTGTCATCACTCAGAGCTTTCATCACCATTTACGAGGTTATTCAGAAAAATTTTTGATGTATATATGAAAATGCTTTTTCCTCTCGATGTTAAGAATTTACCAATTCATTGCATCTAAATATTGTTTTCCACAACTTGAAGCTTCAAGCCATTCATCTAAAGATGTCATAAAAAAAAAAAAAAACCCTAATTGTGGAATCAATTTCTTGTTTTGAATCAATTGCCTACCCCAAGCAAAAAATTGCTTGAGTTTAAAGAAAAAAAACAAACAGAAATCAATAATTTTGACTCCGCTGACAGGCCAGGGACACGACAATATTTGTCTGATAAGAGTGTACATTGAAGAGTTATTGTCATGGTGAAGGCAAAGCCTCTGACAAAATACAGAGCACCGACTATTTGAGGATAGGCATACTGTAGTACAATGGGTTATCCGGGCCTTATTTGAAGAAATACTAAGAATAGCTGATGAACAAAAATATGATTTTTCTGATATCTAGTGCTATATTATTCAATAGGATGATATGAAAGCCGTTTAAGATAATAATAATAATAATAAATTAGTTTATTAAAAAAATAATTGCACATTAAAAAATACATGAGCATATTTTTATTAAAAAAAAAAACTTAATACGGCAAGGAAATCCGTCTGCCGGGGTTTGGTCTATGGTACAAATTTATAAACGACATAAAAAACTTCTTCATAACAATTTAGCAAGCAAAAAAATCTTAGGACCATATTATAACATAATTCTACGGAAAAAAAGATAAACAAGCAAATTAAATTAAATTAAGTACTTGTGAAAAATAAAAAAATATAGTATCTGGATTACAGGTATGCCAAATAAAACAAATTTAAAAAAAAAGTATTAAAACCTACCAAATATTGAATTCTTTCACATTTAATAAGCAAATTATAAAATTGATGCAAAATTGAAAAAAAGAAAAAAAAAAAATTATAAAATAAAATAAAAGTACCGTTAGGAAAACAAAATAAAAACAATCAATAACAAATAATATAATGGAGGCCCTTCAGTAATAATTAAATTCATTATTAATTATTTTTCTGTATTCCCAAGCAGAAGCGGCATTTGTAATCAGGCGAGACAATTCTGGTCCAAATAAGCAAATTAACAAAAAAATCAAACGAGAGAAATCTTTCTCCATATACTGTTACGATATGGTGCCATAGGACATTGTGCGACGAAGTGAAACGTGTCTTCTCTTACCCTATAATTGCGGAGAGTGCATTCTTCCTGTTCGTCAAGATTATAAGGCTTGTGATTGAGGGTCAGCAGTTCCCCTCTTAGCTTAGCTTTATTATCCAACGTATATCCGAAATGCGATTTTGCGTCTCAGTTTCACCAATCAGGTTTGCACTCCTAATGTCATGATTGAGAAGCTTTTAAATACTGTTACGACGGGATGCTTGCCCTCTTTCTCTCTACTTCAAAACAAAAGTTTCCTTCAATCGGGAGATAATACATTGAAGCTTTGACGGAAGAACATCGAAATTCAGTGTAACTGCAGTTTGAGTGGCCAGATTTTCCCAGTCCGCAACTCCTTGATATCTCTGAAGCTCCACAGCAACTACACGGGGAAACCTTGATTGATCCATATTTAGCACTTTATATATGTAACGACTATTTAAAACCAAAGTATAAAAGAAAATAGGTTCAAGGACAGTCTCTAAATGAAGAATATAAGAAGGTGTAAAATTTGGCAAAGCAAACAACTTTCTTATGAAGAACCATAGAGTTCTTTCTACTTCCTGAAATTCCTGTGATCCCCACACTTGGACTGCATAACAAAGTATGGATCGCGACACGGCATTAAGTATATGAAAATTTGCTTTCAAAGGTATCTGAGTTTGTATTATGGCACGTTACCATACATAATTTATCGCGTGTTTTGCTGAAGAGGATTTTTCAAGAAATGTGGGTTTAAAGTCAGTTGAGGGGTTAGCAACATTCCCAAATAAACATAACGGTTTACGACTTCTATTTCTTGAGACCTGTCCAGCACTCTCTAGCTCTAAGTTTACCTCCATTACGAAAAATAAGTACTTTTGTTTTACTAAGATTCACATTCAGGTTCCACCTCTCACAGTATCCTTCGAGTTTCAAGATATTTTTCTGTAAAGCAATTGGATTCTCAGAGATAATTACTGTCATCTGCATATAGAATAACCTTAATTAATTGGGTTCCCACTTGAATCCCCTTTTCCAATTCATCTTCCAAATCACTTATATATAACGCAAAAAGGAGGGGGCTAAGTAAACAACCTTGCTTTAATCCACTAGCTATAGTAAATGATTCGGTTTTACCAAATGACATCCAAACCGAAGAAGCCGTTCCACTGAACATATTTTTCAGAGTTGTTATAAATCTTGAAGAGATTCCAGCATTATATAGCTTCAAGTATAGGGCATCACAATCGACTGTATCGAATGCAGCCTTTAGGTCCACGAAAAAAGCATAAAGTTTTCTTCTTTGGTACAAACGCTTTTTAATTAAATTATATAAATCAAAAATACAGTCAGCCGTGGAGTATCTTTTTCTGAAGCCAGCCGGGCACTCTTTCAGAATCTTATTTGCGTTAACAAACATTTCCAGTCTGTTTGAAAGAAGACCTGCTGAACCTCATTAACAAGCAACTCCTGAAAGCTAATTTTGTTACCATTATTCCACCTTATTTGGGGAAGCAAAGGATAAATTTGTTCATCAACAGCTACTGATTTTAAAGAAGAAGTTATTGGAAGATGGTCAGAGAATGTCTCACTCTTTATTGAGAAATCGATTATGCTTGGAAGGATATTTAGTGAAACACAGCACAAATCAATAACTGAGCTGCCACAAGCTCCTATATACGTAAAGTGTCCTTCAGCATCACTTTTGGAACGACCATTCAATATAATCGGGCCGTGCCCATCACATACTCGTATGTTAACAAATTTATTCCCTCTCTTGCATTCGCCACACTGTCTTTAGAGCATCGGATAAAATAAAATTTCTCTGAATCAATAGGCAGCTCATTAGTTAATTCTTGGAGTAAACCAATTCTAGTGTTCATGTCACCCACTACAATGAAATCAACTTCAGATATTTCTAAAATTAAATCAATAAATTCATTAAATTGTTTCTTCCAGAAAGAGCAATTTAAATAAATGGGAATGATATAATACAACTGTCAGTACAAGAAATTATTACTGAATCCCTAATTTTTATAAATTTAAATTTATGAATTTTTATAAATTTAAATTTATGTTTTAATCTCCTCTTAATTCCGTATAAAGCCCCTCCACTAGGTCTCCCATATTTATGTTGTTTTGATGCCGCTATTCAATTAAGATTGAATTTAGAAAAGTATTTATCAATAGAACAGCTACCTACCATTATCAATTACATGAGTTTCAAAAAGAAAAAATATATTAAGGCCTGCAATATTGTAGGATAAAAAATTAATAGAATTTAATCTATGTGATTACCAAAAGTTGCTAATGAAGTAGCATTTTGCCGGCAGACGGATAATTCTCACGTTTTATTTTTAGTAGATGTAGACTGTTTGCGCACTGGTGATGCATAACGGTTGGCATTCCACTGGGGGGATGATCCACTAAAGTCCGTTGATAAACACAGAGAGATTGGATAAACACTTAATGAATTCAAGCAACGGATTTCCCATCGCAGGCGAAACAAATTATGCTTTCGTCTACGAATCTTGACTGATAGTCTTGTTGAATTCTCCAATCAATTCCCTTCAAGCAAGATGACTGCGTCAAAAGTGCCCATTTTTCATAATTACGAAGAAAAAAAACTCATGAACAATATCAAAAAGGTTATCTTGATCAGTAAATGAGAGACCTTTTATAATTAAATTATTTTTACGAGAATTATTCTCAAGTATTTCTAATCGCTTTTGTAATTGACGATCATTTTCCTTTAAATAGTTCATTTCCATTCTCAGGGATTCATTTTCTGTTTTTAAACTTCTTATTTCTTCCCTTAACGGATTAAAATCCTCTTTTGTCTGCAATACTGCCAATTTTGAATCCATCATTTTGCCCCATGGCTAACAATAATTCATCATTACTTGAACTGCTCATTTCATCAGATTTTCTGTCTGAAATTAACTTCTTATCAGGTTGAGAAGACCAGGGATTCAGGAGAACTCCTAGTTCTCTTGAAAGGAATTCTTGCTCTGGGTGTTGAATCGGATGAAATATTAAGTGCCAGAAATTACTCTATACGTTTTTGTGATATTAATTAATCGCAATTTTATTCTTTTTATTTATTTATTTATTTTTAAATATGTATCCTCTTTCCTCTTGTTTTATTTAACTAGTAATCAGACAAAATCTTAAACTAAATAAGGCAGTTTCCAGTAATAATTTGGTGAGAAAGCGAAAAAAATTAACAATATAAATCAAAAATCAAAATCAAAAGATGATTAGAAAAAGAAAAAAAAAAAGTATATTAGAAATATTACGTCCTTAAAATGAATTGTTTTTGTTGTTTTAATCGGTAAATATAATCAGACGGATTATTTACAACATTCATAGAAACATGGAAAAATAACAGGGGTGATCTATGAACTACTTGTCTTAGAGACCCATCTGTGTGTGATATATGTGTGTCTTCTACTTTAACCCCTCCAAGCTCACATATTCTACTCTATTAAAACTTTAATTATTCTTTCACAACTACTCGCTAGACATTTTTTAAACTTCACCACAGTTATTATAAAGTTAATACTCATCCACTTGAAAAAAAATTCACTTTTTAAATCCGTCTTAAAACTTGATAATTTACAGACACGATCTTATTCTATCAACGCACAGAACCAAACTCGCCGTTTAAGATAATAGATTATGTTAGATCAAAATATCCTGTTGTGATTATTGCTACAGAATATTTACTTATCTAAGTAATAAGTACATAAAATTGCAAGGATTTTAAAGTAAAATAGAAGTTAGGTAACGAGAGTAATATGACGAGACAGACTGGCTCAGTGATAAGAAGATAGTAGATAGGTTGCTGGCTGGCCTTAAACTGTCCTGAACGGTACTGCTGTCGCTATATTTATATGAATCTAACTCTCACTTCATAGTCTGGCCTAGGTAGAGAGTAACTAACTTTTGATTCATTTAATGTGTGCTTCTCCGATATTCGGATCCTATGAAACTTTAATGATTCGGATCGCATTACATTGTTGCAAGCTCTGGATGCACTGAGTCTCTTTCAGTCCTACTTTAAAATCATAAAACATGATTTCCCTTCTTTTTTTTTTGGAAATAATAAAGTATTTCACTTCCACACTCAATGATTAAATGAAAAAGACTGATGTGGAACAGTTACTAAATAAGAGATCTTAAAAAAACAAATATATCAAAGTTCAACTTTTATTCTTGGTTTTTCATATGTCAGAACATTCTGAGTGACCGTCGTATTTCCTTTTGCATGCCGCATTTATAACTTATAATCCCCCCAATTTTTATTTTTTGTTGTTGTTTACTTTTGTACAGTCTTTAGTGGGCAGTTTGTGTTGTAGAATTTTCTAGTGGGCAGTTTGTGTTGTATGTAAACTTGCAGTCTAACATATCTAATTACATAGTGCTACAGAATACAGCAGCTTGTTAATTTTTAAGTTTGTAGATAAGTACATTTGTCGTTTTTAAGCTTCTTTATTTTCGCTAAGAGATTTATAAAAAGTATAAGACAGGGGATATTTGATGTAACTTCTCCCACTGTGTAGGATACAATTGAGAGTCCGTGGTAGGTATATTGACTGGACCACTCTTGAGAAACCCAATCATTTACACAAAATAAGCAGTATGACTAGCTATTTGTGCCAGAATTATGACGAGCGAGTCATGGAAACAGTGTATCACTACCTAGGTCAGTGTCACCGTTTCCTTAATACGAGGTTTTGCATATTTGGGCACTCATTATTAATAACGTTAATTTTTTTTTTTTTTTACTGTAATCTACATAGTTTCTATTCACACATTTCTTTCAAACTTGAAGAATATTATTAAATATTTGGTGACTTCAGTATTATATAGTTGGGAGAATCTAAACTATAGATACGACAGTTTTGAGAGACATGGAACTTCTAGCTGTACTCCTAGATCCCGTCTGAGATCAGTTTGCCCGTAAAAATATCTCATACAAAAGTATAGGTCCAGTATATGTGTAGTTAGTATACCAACTTTGCCTTCACGCGTTGGTCTAATAGCTAGCGCACTCGCCTTTCGTTCGATTCCTATGAGGACAAAGTCGGTGTTGACCCAGCATCGTGATGAAAATTGGGAAGGTACAGTTAGTAGCGCCCTAAGTAGTGAAGACGGAACTAAACGGCGTGGGAACTGCGGCCTGCTTACCATACTTCCTCCAATACAAATCGCCATCTGGCAAGCCTTGGCCCTTCATTGGCTGTTGCGCCATAGGGTTTTTTTTTTTTGGATACCAAGCTTAAAGAAACCGATTAGTGTCTTTATCGAGAAAATTGCTGAAAAATAAAAAAAATATCGATCAGTAACGTTCAATCGCTTTTTTTCTTCACACTCGGAATTTTGACAATATTTTTAATTCTTATTAATATTATATACGTAGATGTTAGAATTGTATAACATAGTCTAGCCTTCTCGCAGAACCCACTACAAAAATGGAATTTTCTCAGAAAAGAGCAATGGGAGGGCGGATAAGTTGGCTGAGATGTTATTTTGTAGTCTCGAACCAGCTGTAGCTGTCACCACTTTTTTTAAAAAAAAAATAGTTAAACAGTGGATAAAAAAGAGAATTGGAGAAGCACTGCAGAGGGACACGTTTGAAATGCCTCCAGGCTAAACGATTTATAAAAGATATAAGGCATGCATATGTGAAATAGCTTCTTTTCCCCCTGAGTAGGATACAATTGAGGGTCCTGGTACACTTGACGCAAAATAGGCAGGACATCTAGTCCTCCGTGTCGGAATTGTGACGATGGGGTTCGGGGGAAACGGTGTACCACTACTTAGGTCAGTGTCACCATTTCGCCGTTACCTAGGTTTCGCATATTCGGGAGGCCAACATTCTCACAAGAACGCTTGGGGATGTTTAGGGATATCTTGAGATATTGTAGGCTGACCGGTAGATTGTTGTAGGAGGTTTTTCTTTTATGGAAAAACTTGGTCCCACGCTTTCGGACACCCACGATTAATAATAATAATAATACTTGAATAAATTAAATTTTAACCAATAATTTTTGTCCAGCTGTAAGGTAATTAAAGTGTCATACTATTGCTTGGTGGATATATTCACAGATTTTATTTTTAATATTTAAATTTAGTTGCCTATTGCACTTTTTAATAAAATAATTTAGATAAAATGTCCAGTATAAGTGTTGATTATAATTTTACTTACTTCTTGTTTTATTTATTTATTTCTATATTTACGAAGGTCATTCAATAAGTAACCAAACAAATCGCTGTAGCTCAGAAACGGTTTGTTTAATCAATACAATAGTTTCAGTGCGTCAAGTTAACATCCTTGTACTTGACTCTCATCAGCTGTTCAAGAGTATTTGGAAAGCATAACCTCAAATGTGTTCAGTTAAACAATCCGCTCGAGCATTGCACCCCAGAAGAACAACGCTCAGTCATTAGATTTTTAGTTGCAGAGGGTATCAGAGATAGTGAAATCCACGAAAGAATGGGAATAATTGTTTGAACCGTTCCAACGTTTACAAATGGGTAGTACTATTTTAAAGTGACCGTCTCGTGTAAGAAGTATCTGTGATGAGCAACGAAGTGGACGACCGACCGGTTGAAGTTGCAACTTGCTCCCTCGAATCTCGCATTAACGCGTTTATCCAGGACAACAGGCGTATTACTGTTAAACTGATAGTTGAAGAAGTGCACGCGAGTGTTGGAACTGTCCATAACATTGTTCAGAATAAGCTGCAGTACTAGAAAACTTGTTCGAGATGGGTTCCAAGACAACTTGCGGACGCCCACAAAGAAAGTGAGGTGGGAGAAGATCCTTCCATATCACCCCTACAGCCACGACCTCGCCCCATCAGACTTCCATTTGTTTGGACCACGTAGGAAACATTTTAAATCCAATGAAGAAGTTAAAAATCAGGTGCAAAAGTAGCTTCGAGAATAAACCCAAAGAATTTTATGCTAGAGGCATACACAAATTAGAAGAACGATGGGACAAGTGTATAAATGTTGCTTGGAAACTATGTTGAAAAGTAGCCAAAGTTTTTGTATTAATTAAATAAATCGTTTTTGGAGTTACAGCTATTATTTGTCTCGTTACTTATTGAATGATCCTCGTATTTATTGTTATCTATCTAGAAATGATGAAATTTTGGAAGATACATTAAATTACTATAAAAAAAAAAAAAAAAAAGCAATATTTGAAGACGTTAGAACATTTATGTAATCATCATAAATTAAAGTAAAAAATTGTAAGACTTCTACAAAAAAAAAAAAATTCGTGAATTTTATGTTGTTATTCGAAAATATTTTTTCAGCAATTTGTATAAATTTAGTATAGCATACAAATTGAAAATTAAGAGAATTTATTTATTTATTTTTTTTTTTGTGAGTATGATTTGACAATGCACCTTTTGATTTTCACTGTGGCTTTTTATATTATTAATGTAGTTTATGGTTGTTTGTGAGCACTAAAAGTAAAAATGCTAGATGTCATTAGTTTAGTTAATACAATAAGTTTTTCACAAAAATTAAACACAAATAAAAAAAAATCTGGTGTGAGTGAATTGCTAACACGATTATTTTTTTTTTATTGCCTTTAATGTAATAATTAATAAATTAACAGTTTTTCTATGAACTTACAGTTTACTGACTTACCCTAACATAATTTTTCCATACCAGATTTTTTTTTTAGAAAGTTTCAGGAACGCAGACAAGAAACTTTTATTTATTTAAAAAAAAAGAAGGTAGAATGATCCTATAATTCGATTCTACTTTAAGAATAAAATTAAGCAGCATTTTTTTTTTTTGTTTTTCACATCATCTTAACATCCTAGTTTCAATGAATATATATTATATATCAACAAACATTCAACAGCTTATTTCTTCATTAAACAAATAGTATTTTGTTTCTCTCCTAAAAAAATTTAGTTTTGTAACATGTAACGTTTCTCAAATCACCGATTCAATTAAATATATTCATGAAACAAAAAAATATATATCCTAGTTTGCCTGTTTAGGTATTTGGACGGTATAGTCCTAGAACACTTGAGCAATGTTATTTGATTTTGTTAAACTCTTTAAAGTCCTCACGCGTTGGTCTAGTGGCTAGCGCACTCGCCTTACGTGCGAGAATTCAGGGTTCGCGATTCCCGTGAAGGCAAAGTCGATGTTGATCCAGCATCGTAATAAAAAGTAGGAAGCTACAGTGAGTAGCGAAGGCCGGAACTAAACGGTGTGGGAACTGTGGCATGTTTACCACACCCTCCATATTCAAACCGCCGTCTGGCAAGCCTTAGCCCTTCATGGGCTGTTGCGCTATAAGGTTAAACTCTTAAAAAACAAAAAAAAAAAAACCTTTTTCATGCTCAGCAAACGTTTCCAGCGAAAAAAATCAAGTTATGAAATTCGTAAAGTGAATGTGAATTCATCTATTAATATTATTAATGATGATGGGTGCCTAAAAGCGCAGGACCCCATGGGAAAAAGAATTTGTTCTCCTGACTCCCTCCAGCAATTTACTGGTCTGACCATAACATCTTAAGATATGCTTAAACTCCAACTCCCCCAAGCGTTCTTTTGAGAATGTTGACCTGTAGTATTGGCGAAACGGGGACACTGACCTAGGTAACTAGTATAGCGTTACCATCGCTACAATTCTGACACAAAGGACTAGACGTCCTCTCTGTATTACATAAATGGCTATCCAAGTGTCTTTTGAATCTCTCGTATAAGAGACCTCTAACTTACCCCCTTTCTATAGTTGTGGTGGTTGGTTCCGAAGCGTTGGAAAGCATTAGAGGTATTTTCCGTGATAGCCTGCTTCTTTTTGTTGTCATCGATCGGTTTCGGATGTTCGCCCATCATCAGGATGTTTTTGTCAAAACAGTGTGATAACATAGGCATGCACAGAGCTAGTTCAGCTAATACACTCCTGTATCAATCTGTGTATTAACTAACATTGCTCCGTGTAAGTTTTATGTTACGCCCGAAACCGGTTGATGACCAAAAAAAGAAGCAGACTATCATGGAAAATATCACTGATGTTACCTCTTTCCAGATTAATTTCCCTAAAAACATCCTAAAATCTGAGGAGGTATCTAAAGGAGGAGGAGGTATCATATATTCTGATAGGAACCCAGCCTTTTAAATCTTGTTTAAGTGATAGCAATGCAGTCCGTCAGGAGATGTGTAGTAGTCTCCTCTGACTCCCTACAGAATATGCGGACGCTATCATCAATTTCTTCTAGGCTTAGCTACTTCAAGTACTCCCTGAATGTGTAATAGCTCGCAAAGAAACTTATCAGCAGGCGGACAGGTCTCTGATCTCTTCCTATTACTGCCCAGACAATTCTTAGCCTGCTCAGTTCTGGGATGTTCTTCAGAGCAATGCTCTCTTGACTTTCCCCCTCGTTTCTGAACTCTTAAAAGGTAGTTTAGAGGAGTCGTGCTTAGTTTCATTTCATAGCATCACAAATCCCCTAAAGTAAATTGTCTCTAAAAATATTCTTTCAATAAATTTATCCAACGCCCTCGTCGTTGCCATTCGACTCCTCGCAGTCCAGTACAGTGTGGCATGGTTTCGCAGACGATTCTTGTAGGCTCCTCTTCTCACGTCCTGCCGCGCCGCACATGTAAGTAAGTGGTCCGCGTCCATTTCTGCCATCCGGTACAATGAGCAACGAATCAACCACACCAATTCTATGGAGGTGTTTGTTCAAGTAGTTATGTCCAGTGGGCAATCTGAAACATGCTACAGCGCACTGCCTAGGCAAGTTACTATGCATTGTGGTTTGGGGGTCGCAATAAAAGTTACAGATCTTATATAGAGGGTAAGTGAATTAAGTTTCACTAAAATAATTTGAACCATTTACGAGAAAATTGCTAAAAAGTTGTGAGAAAAAACATTGTCTAGATACTTTGGGTTAATGAATTTTGGCACAAATCTATTGTTGTACAAAAAGGAATGTAAAAAGTCCTAAGAACTTTTTCAGGAATTTCTGAATCCATGGATTTTTATTAAATGACAGTTTTGGTCCTTAAATTATGTTTAACTGCGAGTGGTTTTGCAAATGAAGATATAATTGGTATATTATATGATAATTATTATCGGTCAAGAAAAAAGATTCAATTACGCCGACGTTTATCAAGGCTTTAATCTAAAAAACAATACAATGAGGAACCACAATGCATTAATAATACTATAAGATGCAGAATAATAATAACAAAAACAAACAAAGCAAAAAAAAAAATTAAAATTTTTAAAATAAAAAAATAATATTGAACTTACATATAAACAATCGTGAAAATGTAGAATAAGAATTCAGCACATAATACATTTGTTACATCGCAGAAATATAAAGAGGAAAAAATAAAAATTTTTACTTGTGTCTTGTTTTAAATCATCTACAGAAATGAAAGTGTATTGAATAAGCAAGTGAAAGGGATTTGAGGAAATTTTTAGGGGTGGGGGTAGGCGAAAGGGAATTCTAGAAAGTCATGCTTTGAAAAAACCGTTGTACACCGAGGACAAATTCCTAGAGTCATTACGAAAATTAACAGAAAATTTATTTCTTTTGATATAAATCATTTCTAATATATTTCTTTTAGTCCTGTTACTTTCTTTTGCCAGTATTTTTGTTTTGGAAAAATCAAAATTATGATTTTTTCCCTAAAATGTTTCGTCAGTGCAGTAATGTTGTCTTTGTCATTTTTATATCTGCAGTCGTATTCATGTTGGTACATTCTGTTTTTTAAGTATTGTGTAGTTTGACCAACATAAACAGCTGGACGTTGTGTACAGTCTATCTTGTAAATCTATCTGGTAAACGAGGTCTGATTGTAATTTGTTGGGAGTAGGGTCTTTAAGTTAGCTGTATAACTTGTTAATAGAATGCCTGAAAATTTTCGAGATTTTCTCTGACAGTTTGTTAATGTATGTAAATAAAACGTATTTAGGTGGTTGGTCAATAGAAATATGAGGAGAACCGTGTGTTGGTGAGTGTAGATGACAGTATTTCGTTAAGTGTTCTATTAATGAGGTGTTGAGGATAGTCGCTGTTAGAAAAAATTATAGAAAGCCTTTTTTTTATTGTCCTGATGAAATTTGGGATGACTAAGGGAAAAGACGCGACGGTTGTTGGGAATTGAAATGAAGGTAACGGTTAGATCGTATGTTTTTTGAGTGCCAGTTAGTTATAAGAGTGTTTTTAACATCGCGTATAATGGTTAAGTTGAGAAAGTTAATGTTTTTTTAGATTATAGATTTTTTAAATTTTTAGATTTTTTAGTTAATTTTTTTAAATTAAAGCCTTGATAAAGACAGGAAACTCTGTCGAAACGTCGGCATAATTGAATGTTTTTTCTTCCAAATCCTCACCAAATTTCTTCATAACTTAATTCATCAATGGTCAACAAATTCTTTTATATATAATTATTATCATTATTTTACTATTTCAGGCGATAGAGACCGTCACATGTTTCCAGCTGAAGTGACTCTACACGCTGAATTCACTTACTATTACTATCCTGGCGATTTAGCATTTCCGTGTGAGTTTGACACTTTCTCTTTAAGTAACTTTTTTGCAAAGATTTTTTTAAGCAACTTAACCAGATATTTTTTTTTTTTAAATAATCTTTTAGAAACCTAACAATTTTTTTTTAATTTAAAAGATTATTTTGCTTCTCTTACAGTACCATCACCAAAATTCTATGTTCAAATGAATCCGGTAGTTATAAATTTTGATGTGGCTACACTATTATGGCTGAACTCTTTTGCACTTAACTTACGACATTCATTGGTCAGAGCACATGAAGAAAATTCTTCACCCCGTCTACTCTCTTAATTATATTGATGTTAAAATTGAAGCTATTATGCCTAGGGTATTTATTGTTTTGTTTTTTTATTATTATGATGATAATGAATGATGCATATTGCATTATAGAAAACCTATAGTCTTATTGTAGCCTTGGAGTTAGGCATTGGATATGGAGTAACACTAAAAAATTGGAGTTATGATGAATTATACTTAGTTATTCGGGGCGGGTGTTGGTGTAGTGGTTATGAGCATGGACTTGTAAGTGGGAGGACCCCAGTTCGAGTTCCGCGTATAACTGCTAAATTTTATATTTATTTAAAAAATTTTAATGGTAAAGTAGGTGCTTCCGCCCCCATCCACGACACCTAATTGGTAGTTGGACATTAAGCCCGCCTAAAAAAAAATACTTGGTTATTCTTATGGAACAGTTCTCCGTTGTGCCACTATTTTGCATTGGGGCGGGATAGAGCACTGCCCGATGAGTTGATGCCTGTATTAGGGTGTGCCCTCCGCTGTCGGTTCCAAATATATTTATCGACAAGGCTTTTCAAATATACCGGATAGAGAAAATTGGAAAGTACTGCCATTCCTAACAGCGAATACCATTTGGTCTACAGACCGTTCCAAGACAAGAAAGGAGGGGGTTGCAGAATATACGGAGTTGAACCGAGAATAAATTTTCGGTAAGTTAGCTACGATCTTTCCAATTAGATCTAATAGCTGTAGTAATCATATGCACTGCTGAGATCTTAGGAAGAAGGGCATATGATTCCAGAATCTTTTTTTTTTTTTTTAAATTAAGCTGCTCTTTCAGTATCAGTTCAGTTCAAGGTCAATTCCATTGACCATCGGAATCGTTGAAGTCAAAATTTCTCAATTTTTAACGTGAGTCATGGCACCATAAGCCTTCCAAATACACTGCCGGCCGGCCACCCGGCAATATTTTCTCGTTTCAGACAACACTGCCCATATCCGGACAAGTGCACTTTAGAGGCCTCCTTGGACGAGAAAATGTAAGGGCTGCATATAAATTTCTTGAACACTGGACCAAAATCTCTTTTTTTTTAATCATAAGGCAAGGCAATCACAAAGCAAATAGCTTTACTCGTGATGATGCCTTCTGCGACATTTCGAAATGCCATTTAAGTACAGCAATTAGAACAGGCTCGACACAGATCCCTTACTCACAAAAGTGTATTAATAACTGTTTGCCCAGATCCACTTAGACTCACAGAGTCCTCACAGAGAGCTTGGCAAGTATTACCCATTGCAGGTTTTACTCCAAATCCAATACCTTCATTCACAAAATATAATTATAATTTTAAATTAAAATTCATAACTTTGTAAAAATGTGTTTTCTATTTATTAGCTTGTTTTTGAAAGTTACGGTGAAAATTGGGGAACAGAACGTGATCGTCCAAGATCGTTGCATATTCAAGTATCTCGTGGATTGGTGTCCAATGTACGCAGTTCAGATGCATGCTCTAGAGCTGATCTGGCAAAGGCAATTCATGCCGCACAACTGGGTACATTGTTTCTAGGCACTGAATTTCCAGTTAAATCTACAGATTTTCAAGTTATCACAGATAAATTTATTGACCACGTGCAATGTAAGTAAATATTTTAATTATATTACAATAGCATATAACAAATAAATTTGAAATGTAAAGGTTATAGCCATTTTCGAGAAAATTCCACAAAACCAATTCCGGTTAATAGATTTTCTTAAAATTTTATATTCTAGTAATGATGGAATACTCCTTAATATTATGTTGGTGGTAGAACCATACATTGTACTGAAATGGTACTTTAGAAGAAAGCTTAACTTACTGCTTCACGGAACCTCCCAAAAAAAAAAAAAAAAAATCTGTTTTCTCAGGAAAATGTTTCGAAATAAATGAGATAGGAATTTATGTGTTAAGATAGTATGCGATGTTTAAAAAAATCGTTGGAGCTGTTTTCGAGAAAAAAAATTTGAAGCCTTCGATTCAAAAGTCAAAATCCAAAACATAAGGCGCTAAATACAAGGCTATGGGCTGCTTTATAATACGACGAAATGCCTAGATATTCTACCAGTGGCGGCTGGTGCATAAGCACTGCGACACTGCGGCAACCCCAAAAAATAACAACAAAATTAATTTTTAAATTTGTGATAAAAAATAATAACATAACAATCTTTGCATAATTATTATTTAAATACCATTAATAAATCCGTTTTCAAAAAAAGAATTATTTCATCAAGCGTTGCTTGATGTTGACGCTGCCCAATTCGCAGAGTCAAAAATCATATTCGATTATTTCCGACAAGCTTCGTTTGCCTTAATAATGTGGACCCATCTAGTGCTATTTTAGCTGCTTGCAGAGCAACTTTGATTGTAATTGTGTGCAATATTATAGGTTATATTACAAAAAAATATATATATATTTATTGTGTTTATTAAAGGATTTAACGGCAAAATATTCAGAAATATTTTCCATACAATAAAATTAATATTATTTTATAGGTTTATCAAGATGGTTGTTAGTGTTGAATATTTAAAAAAAAAATTAAATATAATCAATTGACATTATCAGTAAAATTGAAATAAAAAATCAATCCGTTCCATTCCTAACAATTAATTCAGCAAATAAGAGTAATTTCTCAAATAATTAATTTTAATGAAAAAGTTATACAAAAATTTTTGCTAAATTGAAGCTAATACTAAAAGAATGGATTTTTATATTCAAATAATTCTATTTCTTTTTCTATATATAAATTAGTTATTTGAGAAATCATGTTTTTTTTTTGTATAATAGAAAATATCTTAAAAAATATCTGTGTGAATTTATTTTTAATTAAATTGAGTTGAATTTAAACATGTTCCGTTTTACTCATGCAACACCCCCACTTGCAAACTTCACGGGCCCCCACTGTATTCCACCCCAATATCCGAATCTAAACCCAATCGAAAATCTGTGTGATTATTAGGAGAAGCGAACAAGTAAAATTTTAGTAAAAGATAAAAAAAAATGGTTTAAAAAATAGCCCTCCAAGAGGAATGAAAATTAAATTGATAGCTCAATCCCTTCAAATTTAGTGAATTCTGTGGAGATAACATTGAAATGTCTCATATCAAATAAAGGATACCCAATAATGTATTTAACAACTTTACTTAATTTAACAAAAAAAAAAAAAAAAAAAAATCCAATACCCATTTATTTTGAAATTTGTATCATTAACAAATATGTTGCTTTACTTAATTATAACAACTTTTGTAAAAAAAAAAAAAATTGAATATTTGTTTCAGAGATATTTTTTATGATAGCCAATGTGGCTTCATTTTGTGGCCATCCATCGACGGTTTCGTAGGGTCCATTATCAGGATTGATTAAAGCAGTTTTCAATACAGTTGCAGAGTAAAATCAATTATATATATTTCAGTGTATAACACATTATCACACGGTTTTATCCTGGTGATGGGCGGAAGCCCGAAACCAGTTGATGATCGCAAAAAGAAGCAGGCTGTCACGGAAAATATCTCTGATGCTTTCCAGCTCTGCGGATCCAACCACAACAAAATATTTTTTTATATATGCAAAATTAACTAGAAAACATTTTTTTTTTTTTATGACTATTTATAGCTATGTCCCAATAGTTTCTCTTCTGACTGTGTATATAATATCTCCACAGATATCATTTTATCATAAATTTGTTGAATTTATAATTTTTTTAAGTTCCTAACATGATTTTAATCTTTTGTTATAGGTAAAGATCATGTGCGTACTCCTGTAACTGCTCTTCCTACAAGTTCAGTCTCCGAACTGGTTAATGTGTTAAGTAAAACTCTTCTTTGGACAGAATCACGAGATGTTTGGTTAGTCCAAAGAATGATTACTATAGTATTGATATAAAATTTACTTTCTCGTATACAAGTGCAGCTATTTCCTGGCATATGAATAATTACTTCACCCTATCGATATAAATATTTTGTAGAATAGACATTTTAAATTGAATTCTGAATCAACTTTGTTTTATATTGAAAATGTGGCTGGGTCCGCAATGCTGGATAACATCCGGTATTTTATCCGTCGTAGCATGCATATTAGTTATGTTCCTGACCGGTTTCGGATATTCATCCATGGTCAGAGCAATTTGCTGATAAAATACCGTTTGTTTTATATATTAAAAAAAAAAGTAAAGTAATGCATATTTTTTTTTAGGCGGGCTTAAAACGTCCAACTACCAAATTAGGTAGTAAATTACGTCGTGGACGGAGGCGGAAGCACCTATTTTGCTAATAACATTTTTAAACTAATATAAAATTTAGCAGTTATACGTGGACTCGAACTGGGGATCTTCCACTTACAAGTCCATGCTCAATAACGAACCTGTTATATATATAAATAAACTTTTTTCATAACCCAAATCCAAAGGAAAGATATTGACATGTTTTGGTACAAGAATGACCTGCATTTTATGTTGCAGTTCCTATTGATATCAATTTGACGTCAATTCGAAAAGAGCAGCTGGAAACTAGACCTTCTTTAGATTTGTTAAACAGCAGCAAATAATTCCGTCCAAATCGATAGGAAAGGAAATTCACCACACAAGAGCTTTACTTCACCTTGTCAATACCAGCCATAACGAGAACCTAATCTAGGTCCAGCTTCCCAAAACCCTCTTAATCTAATTTTCTTGGAAAAATATCTCAGAAATGATCGGTTCATGTAGCAGTGTTATCAAGTATAAGGAAAATCGTTGGAAGCGAATTATTTATAACAGAATTCCTCATTTTTTTTTCGAAAATTATATTGGAATAAAAATTATTAAGAAAAACATATTTTGTATTGAATGATACCAAAATTATGTGATAAGTATTCAAAGTGTAAGAAAGCTTCTTTTTCCCTATAATTGAGAAGTCTAAATCTGGGACTGTAGGTGAATGTATTGTCAAGCCTAAGATGATTGAACAAGCCAAAAATAGTATGAAATAATTATTAGACAAAAAAGACCTATATGACAAAAAAAGGCCTATAAAAACAGGCAAATAGAAAAACAAGCCTGTATGGCAGACTCTCCCAGCAAAATTAATGACCCATGCTTTATTCGGAAGTGTAATTTCAAATACTATCCATTGTTTCCCTTGGAGAATTAATTAAATAATTACCAATTAATAAGAAATGCTACTATACCAAACAGTTTTTTCCCTGTCACGTTTATTTGAAACATTCTTTTGGGAAAATTGCGTCTAGGGATGTTCTGTAAGAGTTGCGGTATTGCATTTTTCTCTAATTTGTCGTTTCAGTTCTATATACGGTATACTACCACCTTAATACCAAGGGCAATTAAACATTTATTTAAAATTTCAACTTTGAAGGGGCTTTGTCATTTAGGACGGTGAGCATTGCGGTAAAAATGCTTTACACTAGATTTTTCTTTAAGAAATCTAATTTTTAACAATTTTTCTTAAAAAAAGGTTGAAATTGTAAAATTGAACGTAAATTTTCTTATAAATTATAATATTATTTGTACAGGTGTATCAACTTGGAACCATTGTGGGGGGATTTCTATGGTGCTAGAGGCGTGGCACATAATAGACCAATCCCTTTTTTGGATGCCTTTCCATTGAAAGTTTGGCTTCATATAGGACCACCACAATCGACTTTACCAGTTAGTCAAAATCAAATGCCAGTAGCTGTACAAGAGTCTCAAAAAGATCAAACAGAGATTCATGGTTTAATTTATATATCAAACCTTGTCTCTCTACAACTCAATCATTATCAATTATTGTTTTTATTGCGTTTAGTGGATCAATTGACAGAGGTTAGTATTTGAAATATTTTGCTAGTAATTGTAATTTAAGAAGATATTCATTTGGGGGTAAATGTAATTCATTCTGATTCATTGTGGTTACAGCTAATGACTATCCTTGAGATGGATTGTGAACGGTTGAAAAAAGGTGGAAGTGGTATGGCAGTATTAGGAGCTGTTGTATCACAAGTGGAATTGACACTTGTTATGCCATCACAAGGTCAGGGTAAAGAATCTTCAGGTGCTGACGCTGAATCTGTCATACCAGATACATCGAGTATGGCAGATGAGATAGTAACTAATCCTAGCATCCAATGGAATGCAGTCCTTTCTACCAATCTACAAGTAAAAAAAAACAAAACAAAAAATCCTCTTTTATTTAAATTCAGATTGTTGAAAATCATTTTTGTAAAGGTTTATAATATATAATTTCGTGTTTATTATTATTATTTTTTTTAATGAACTACTGTAATTCTACATAATCAATAAAGCGCAATTAGCTGTCAGTAAATCAACGATTTTACAATACCGTGCCATTTTTGTACTAACTTTGTTATCCGATTCTCTTAGAACCTAGAGCTTTCTATTTTGTAAGAAAGTAAAATGCAAGAGAGTTCGTATTTATTCTGTAAAGATCAAAATAAATAGGAATCTAAAGTGGAATGTAGAGGAAATTTCACTGAATTGTTGCAGTTTCTGTGAACAAAGTAATGTGAGATTTCACTATGTTATGTTTTAAAACAGACCCCTTCTTGTTGGCTGTTTTGCTACAAGAAAAGAAATGCTGATTCTCTGTAACAGGTGTTTAACTGTGTGATCACACTAATGGATCGCATGAGACCATATCTGAACATGAACACAAACATAATAAATAGTTTAAATCAAATGCATTGTTTATCAAAAATCGCTAACAAAGCGATTCATTCGTTATAAATCAGTATTATATATATTTGCCATATTTTTACAGGATGGTGGGATTTATAAGAGAGAAAATACTGTTACATGCGCTTCACCACCAAGTGATCAAATTTCTATAGATCTCATTTCTCCAGCCAAAGCGGAATCTCCAAAATCATTAAATATAATGGGTTTATCTTCAGTTAAAAAGGGTTTTTCAAATTTTACTTCCAATTTAATCGATTCACTAAAACAAAGTACGGATGATATTTCTGAAACAGGATCTATAAGGTAAATTTATATTTTAGTTTTATTTTAGATTTCATATGTTTTGATGGATAACGAGTTTCATATGTTTGGTACATTAAGACACTCCTAATGGCTGAAGTAAATTTATGTTTTATTATTTGGTATATCTGATAACAATTCTTTTATTTATATCATTTATTAAATTTTTTTGTCCTTGATCCATCTTAGATAAATAGTAGAATGGGCCTTAAGGCCCCATATAAAGTGTCACAAAAGAGAACTCAATCTTATGCCTTAATTACTAATAACCTAAAGATTTCTTAGCCCATTAACGCTCAATGTTTTACTATGAAAGTTTTTTTATGAAAAAAACACTTAATATGGATCTTTTACAATAAGTCTTTTAATTTTTGTTTCAAATAAAAGTTATAGCACTTTGTGTGTGTAGTTGATATACCAAGTTTCAAAGAAAATCGTTGAAGCCATTTTTGAGAAAATCGCAAAATAATGAAAAACCATTCAGTAAAGTTGTACTGAATGTAGGAGTCCACATTGTGAACCACTTTTTTTTCTATTTAGGGTACCTCAAAACGTGTATTTCTAGGGAAAAATCTAAATCGAACATTTTACACGATTACAATAGTAGAAGTAAGGGAAAGTAAAAATTATCAAAATAAAAACAATGATTGAACGAAATGTCTACCACTTCAAGTTTTCTGAGAATAACTTAAGTGCCTAAGCCAATTATAGGAAAATCATTGTTATTTTCCTTCATATAATTTCACTCTGAAAAAGTAACCCGACGTGGGGGGTCATACATGGAAGAGTCATAAAATGCTTTACATAATATTTGCTCATCAATACTAAGATTTTTACAGAATTATTCCAAATTGCTGAAACTGAATATTAATTTTTTTTTTTCTCCATAAGTGGGACAATTTTAAAACTTTTAGAAGTTTGTAATTTTTTTTTTTCGTAAATTCAAATTGTAAGTTGCAAACTTTCACTCGTTTTATTTCCGAAAATCTGTTTCGCGATAAAGATTTTCTGACAATTCTGCAGAAACATCTGTGTCTTCACCCAATACATTCTTTCTTGTGGTAACGTTTCTCAGTAAAAGAAACCCAAAAAACTTTCGGAGATAATTTGTGGACAAAGTTTAAAAGCTAAGCGGTTGCGGATATATTCTAAGCGGTAGCCTAATTCATTAGCATAAACCAGCAAATATTTTATTCATATCAACCAAGAGATGTACACATCTTGTTTAAGGTCCGAAGGTAGCTCTGATAGTGAAAATTATATACCTGTCACAAGGGACGCTGGCGACCCTTTCAGTGAAGGTATAGATTATGGAAGTGAGGCACTGGAAGAAGAGCGGGTTGAAGATCATTCAGGAGCCACTCTATCGCTTACAACTCCTACAACTGATAATCATTCGCTTGCTTCTTCTTATAAGAGAAGAGATTTAGTAAGTTGCCATTTCTACTATCACAATGCAGTTTAAAGATATATTATATTAAATATTTTTAAAATTTCAGATATCCGTAGCAACTTTTAAACTGGGACAAGTAGAATTTATCCAACAGTCTGAAGGATTAAAGTCTGTAATTAAAGCTCAAATAGCAAATGTTGCTGTAGAGGAATGCCCATCGATACCATGGGATGAATTTCAGGCATGTATTTTTTATTTATTCGTCTCCGTTCAACTTAAAATTCCGCATGAAAAATTAGGTTTTATTTTTAAATAATTTGTTGTCTATAAAAATGTTTTAGAATAAGTTTAGTACACGATCGAGAGGATGGAGCGAAGTATGTGATTCACCTGTATCCCGTCCTCGTGTTAGATTAAGAAAGGAACATTCAGTAAATGCTGGTGATTCTAAAAATTGGACCGGTCCTAGGAATAATACATGGTTTGAAGATATGCTTACGCTTAATTTGGCAAATATATCATTGTCTCTTAGTTCGGCTACACTAGCAGCACTTACAGAATTCGCTCAGGACGATCTACCATCTGCTCCTTTACCAATGCAAGTCAGTAAAAACTCAAAAAAAATTATTATTAATCCTTTAAAAATTATTATCATGTTGAGTAAAAATAAAGTCAGTTTCAAGTTTTACTTGTTTTGAAAGCTGAAGACTTTTATGTTTATTAACTTTAAACTTTGAACGCTTTCATTTTAAAAAACTAACAATCTCTCGAATTGTTTTATAAACATAAACATGTTTTCTGCTTTCATTATTATAATTCTTAGTTCAATTCTTTTACACTGTTCATTTACGGAAAGCTTTATTTCAATATTGAGCGGTATATTAACAACAAATTTTATTCACAAAATATTTTTTTAATAAAATTAATAATGAGAACAATATATTGTTGTATTTAAAGTCTAATTATATCTATCTTCTGTTGAACCTGATTTTAAAAAACTAGTATCCATGAAACAAGCTCAAAAATCACATTAAGATTATTAAGAGCCACATTGAACCATTTGATGCATACAAGATGAATAACTGTTATTTTAAAGTTGATGAATAATTAATTGTACTTTCATTAAAATTTAATGTGGGTAACTTTCTTTTTTTTTTAATATTACTTTCTGTTTTTAAAAAAAGAAACTGAAATAACTTTTAAAATAGAAAATAAAAGCAGCTAAATGTCATTAGATTTATTTGATAATTTAACTAATCTATTTTTTAGGGATAATGGGGGTAGGGAAAGGGAAAACTCAAAAATGAAAAGTCTAAACAAGGGGTACGAGAGAAAAAAAAAAAAGTTGGGAAATACTGCTCGACATGATAAACCAAATTCTGACAATAGAGAAAAATCCGAAACCGGTCAAAATCAATGAAAACGAGCTCCACGCTAGTTTATCCATCATGGCATCTGACGGATAACAATCCACATAAAATTTTGAATTAATCAAATGAAACTTGACTTTTTTATTTTTTTTACTTATCCCATATTAATTAATTATTTTTTTCTTGATTATAGATAAGTATAGAAAATATATCGCTTAATGTAATCGATGAAAGTGGGCCAGCACCATTGAAGATTTCAGTAAGACGTTTAGGAATTGAAAGGACAAAAGAGGGTCAAGTTATTGTTGAACCATTTATACCACCTGATCATAGTGAATTATTTGAAACTGTATCTACCGAATTAGATCAGTTGCGTGCAGAAAATGAACAATTACGAAGAAGATTAGCTGCTCTAGATATATTAAATAATGAAAATCATAGACTTAGAAAGTACCAAGAAGAAGCTCAGGAACTTAGGTAATCTACAATTTGGTTGGTTATTAGTGTGTTATGATGGATCACAACATGGCGGACATACTTTTATTTCCACTTATTTAAAGATTAACCAATTATTGAACTTCAATTAATATAATTATGAGAATTTAAATTATTTCATCTACTTTCTACAATATTTCTTGTAAGTCTCTTTGGAATAATATTATCATTTGTCATTTATAGATTATTCTATTTAGAACATACTTCAGATTTTCCTAAAACTGATTTATTAAAATATCTTTTCTTAATTATAAGCAATTAATTACCTTTGGAAGAGTGGAATTTAGGTCGAATATTTCAACAAATGCCAGCCTCATAACTTGAAAGAATGGTTTGGCAGAACCCAATAAATTCACTGAAGATGAGAAAATTGTGGGTTTTTCGAATTAGTGCCAGTGGTTTAGCAACAGAAATTCCGACATTAGAAGAAAAGTAAAATCGGAATACAGGTGTTAGCCATGTCCGCCATGTTGGACCCATCATAATACCTTTTATTACATTATCAATGTAAATAATAATAATAATTTTGTCTTATTTATGAGCTTAATCTGGATCCACTTAAAACTAGCACTAAATTTGTGCTATTTTGCCTGGTTCTTTGTTTATCGCATAGTGTGTCATATTAATCAAAAATAATTTGATAGAATACAACTTAATTCTAATTTGAATTTAGCTTTGTTTTATTTCAGTATCCTTTGTAGAAAGGATAACAGTGTAAACTCTATATTTTTTATCCTATCTTTGTTGGCATTAAATTTTAAACACAAATAGGTTTTAGGCTGTGGGGAATGGATATTTACGGCTGTGACGTAAGGTTTAGAAAAAAGGATTAAGGCTTATTAATTAAGTTAACAATATTAATATTAGGTTATTGGTGATTAGGGCTTATTTTTGTATTTTTTTTTTTTTGAAGGGGGGCCAATACAATGCGACCTTCCGATCTATTGTGCTACGCTCCCTGGGTACCGCAGGCTGTTCGCCCACAGATCCGAATAGATGTCCCAACTGAACATCCGTTCTCAAAACCTCCATTAGGTTAAGATCCCTGAGGAATCCTAATACTCTGACGGGCTCTAGAGAGGGTATATCCCCCTCTTCCACCTGGTAGCTACCCAGGTTCTTGAATCTTCTCTGAGTGGCAGCCTCGCAGTCTGCTAGGAGATGAAATGGAGTTTCCTCCAGCTCCCCACAGAATCTGCATGAGCTGTCACTTTCCAAATCCAGCTTCACCAGGTGTCTTCTAAGTCGGCAATGCCCCGTGAGGAAACCCATAAGAACGCGGAGCTCGTTCTTACTTAAGCCGATGCAGGCCTCCGATCTCCTTTGGTTATAATTTCCCAGGCAGATCTTGGCCTACCGTTTGTAATATTTACTTTATGTATATTTTGGCACATTGTTTACTTTGATCTATGATAACAGTTGCAATGTATTCGCCCAGCATTCCAAACTTGTGGAGAGGAATAAAAAAAAAAAATGTTTTTCTTAAGAGCCTAAAGACGATTCTGTATTTTATTTGGATTTGATCAATTAAAATAGTATATTTTATATTGTGCAGGTCAACTCTATCAGAAGCCCAAGATACGCTAACCAATCTACTTACAGAAAAACAAAGATTATTGGAAGTTGTACGTAATTTACAAATGTCTAAATCTGATGGAAGAGCAACAAATTCATCTCGCAGATAGCACCAGTGCTGCTGCTTCCAATGTTCCTGTAGTCATAAAAATGGCTCATAGTCTAAATTAAAATTAAAATACAAATTTTTTAATGGACATTAGTGAAGCAGAAGTTGTAGCCAGGGAAAAAGAATATTTAGCGGTTTTATTCAATACTTATTAAAAAAAATTACAGTGAAATACTCGTCACATATATTTTTAATATTTTTGTTTTTAAATCTAAAGTTCCAAGATTGAGTATAAATTTATTTTTTTAACTGGTACATTTAATAATGGAATGTCTCAAATAAAAATAATCGTTTTACCCGTGAAACTTTGCTAACTAGTATTAATAATTTACAATTATAATCGAAATATAAGCTGTGTTCGATAATTTGGAGCCACTTTTGTGTCAGTTGAAGAATTGCATGCTTGAACCCTGTAAGGCAGGGAGGTAGAAGTAGCTCAAATTCATCCAGTTCTGTAAGCAGTAAATGGGTCCGTTGTAGTATATATGGCAGGGGGTTCGTTTCCTATGCATAATACATAATCCTCCTATTGAATCTTCTAATGAACTCATGGAAACAGTTTACGAAAAAACGTCAGAATGGAGTTTGATTAAAAAAAAAAATCGCCATATATTTAGATATAGTTACCTTTTTGTGATTCAAGAAACGTTAGGCTTTTTCTAAGTTGTCTTTATACAAACGCTAACCTCAAAGGTTGTTGTCATCGCAAATAGCACCCCTTTAGAGTTTTGCAAATATCAATTTTTTTTCTTTAGCGCTTAGTCAGAAGCTAGCTCATGCTCAGTTTTTACCTTCAGTTTTTTAAGGTAGCGGTTGATAGTTCCTTTTAACACTTCTAGTCTAGCAACTGGAGTATTTATGATATATCTGACTGAACAGCTTCGCTTATTTTTACATGTATCAACTAACAACATTTTTATGTAGTTTTTGTTAGCGATCAACTAACAGTTAATACATAATCAACCTATGGCCAATGACCATAGTTGTTGAAGCGAATTAAATTTAAAGTAAAAAACTAACAGTCTCTTTCAGAATATTCCTTTCTTTTTAGGGTTCTATCGGAATAATGAATTTTTCCAAAACTAACGTTGATTTGTGGGCATTAATTTTTCTCTTCAACTGCACATGTGATTTTGAGACTTATAACTTCGTTTTAAATGGTGTAGGAATAAAAATTATTGGTGTAGATGCAAAAATATTTGCCTTTTTTTTTTATTAATAATTTTAATCTAAGGATAATTGTAATAAAAATATTGCAACCCTTTGCATATCTGTCAACAAACCAGTTTATTTATTTCAGTAGCTTAGAATTCTGGAGTTCAGAAAGCTAAGAATACATTTTTTGGTTACTAGTGATTGGAAAGTTTCCCTTGTTGAAAAAACTAGAAAAAACTGATGGTCACTAGAGGTGGAGTATGCTAGATAAACCAGAGATTCATAGATACCCATTCAGAGCCATTCGGCTTTGGGAAGTATTTTTGTTTTTCCATTTGGCACAACCACTGTACCCTTCTATTGATTTTTACTCCATAACTCTCTGTTTAATGCGATTAACAATGCGATCAAGAAACGGATAATGAATGTTAATAGAGATCTGCTTCAATAACGAGATAGGTATTGATCGTGAACAAAAGGACGCAAGCTCTTCACCCATCTGCCCATCGGCACTTACTGGTGCCGGGATCACTTCTTCGGCCTACAGCAACCCCTTCCAGTTTATCGCTGTAAGAAATTCTAGAACCTATTCTTCAACCCCCGTTAAGTAACCAGGCTTCTAAACTTACTCTGAAGACGTATTGGAGTCTCTTCCACCCCCCACAGAATCTGCAGATGCAAGTCGCGTTCTAACTTCAGCTTCTTCAGGTGCCTGCCGAGACTACAATAATCCTCATGAGGAAACCTGCTAGATGCGAAACCTTTTTTGACCAGACTGATTGGATGCACGCCTCACACATATTCCGGTCTCAACTGCCCAGAAGAGTCTTAACCAGCTTAAGTCTGGGAAGGTTCTACAGAGCAGGGTTGTCCTTCGAGTTCCTCCTCGCTTTTAGTGCCTGATCTTGCTTATCCCACAAAAGGGTTCCGGCCCCATACAAGGGGTTTCTGCGCTTTTTTTTTTGCCAGGTTGTCGGCCATCTGTTAAATGCTTGCATTAAATATTGCAAATTTACAAATGTAAAAGTTCAAACAATTTTATTCCATTGCTTTTCCAACATTTTTAGATCAACCAAAATATTTCGAACTAAAAGTAAATGGAATACAATATCGAATGTTTAAAATAATTGCAATTATTTTTGCACCAACCTTACATACCAAAGGTTACAATTTTTAAATAGTGTAAGGGCTTTATTTATTTATTTATTTTTTGAGACATCCCATTATAACCAAAATTAATTTGTTGTTTTTATAAATTTATTTTAATTTTATTTTTTTAATTGAAAGAAAATGGTTGTACTTGACTGTCATGAAATTTTTGGAATAGATAAAATTTAGTTAACTGATTTTTTTTTTTTATTTTTTTAAGTAAAAAAGCTATACTATAAATTTATACGCTAATTACCTTAATAGACAACGTGAAAGTACTGGCAGTACTTTGATATTGAATGGTTGGACCATAAATAATAATTATTCGTTATTCGAGAATATTTACGAATTTAGTTAAATTACGTTATTTTCAAATTTCGAGATAAAACATAGTAGATATATATATATATATATATAAATATATATCAATAAATCCTGATACCATTAAAACCTTTATTATCCTTAATCACTTTCCTCAAATATGTAGCGATATTATAACAAAAAAAAAAAAATCTATAGGTAATTTCTTTCTCCATTTTTTCCTCATAATAATTGTATGTTTACAAAGATGAGAGATATTGAAAATAAAAGTCATAATAAATAACTAATAATATTTTTACTTTTCTTCTTAACGCTGTAAATGGATCGTGTCAGATAATTAAAAGTGAGTTTTGAGATCCGAGCCCCCTGAGTAGTTACGAAAACTGTTTTTAGAGAAAATGGTTCTTTATGTGTGTTTAAGTGAATAGCATAGCGCAAAAAAAAATGCAATAAGTTCGTACTTGATATTTTGGTTTGTGTATCACGAATGGTGAGGTTTTCCAACAAAAAAAGATTTCAATCTTTTAGGTTCCCGTGGCCATTTACCATGAAGAACACTTGAATTTCCGGGTTGAGAACAGCGGGTGAGAACAGTTGTTTGCTAGAAACCACTGCGATCCTCAACCCGGAAACTCGTGTTTTTTAAGAAAAATGTCTTTAACATCCATCTATTAGGATTTGCACATTTCTTTCTACCTTCTCTGATTTTTTTTTTTTTTGTTACATAAAACAAAGATTAAACAAAATTTTTACCAGAATTAAAAAACCCGTTTCTAAAATCTCTTTCACACGATGTTGACTTCTCTTGAAATCCCATGATAGTTCGAAAAAATTGAAATAAAAATAAAAAATAACCCATTCTCCTTATTTTTTCTTTAAAGCTCAGTGACATTTTTTTTTTTTTGTTTTGGCCGTCAGAATAAGACACTGGCTTCCACATTTTTTATTTTTTTAATTAAGACACTCTGTTTAAAAGATTTGAGAAATTCATAAAAAAGTGCTACTATGTTTAAAAATTTCTTCAACAAATTTTTATAATAAAAAAAAATCTATATAATTAAACCGCAAAAGTTTTTTTGAGATTTTAGGAAAGGTTATAGTTTTTTTTTTTCTTTTTCTTTTTTTATTGTTTTCAAATCGTCAGGCCTTAAAATTATAATGAGATGTTTATACTGCAATGGACAGAGGAGTTTTTTTTAAAGAAAAAAGAATTTTGTCTTGCTCAACATTATTTTTCTTTTATTTGTTATAAATCTATGCAATTTTTTTTTCACTACAATACTGTATATTAATGTAGCTTTTCTCCAATAAATTTTGTAGAGTACCTGAAGAAGGGCACCAATGGTATCCGAATCGTAGAGCAATAAAGAATTTTATTTTTCTTTAAAACTCCTCTAGCCATTGCTGTATAAACACCTCATTTATTTCTTTATTTAGTTCTTTTATTAACGGTTTTATCTCTAACCGTATTTCAAAATTCGATAAATGAAGAAATGGATTAAATTTATGTTATCTAAAAATGGAAGAGATTTAGAATTAACGATAGGAATCACCTTTTTTTCTTTTTATTAATAATTATAATAATGGAAGAATTAAACAGTAAAACTTCAATGCTAGAGCAAAGAAGAATATAAATTTCTTATATGACGGCAAGCGGTAAAAGTTATTTATATATTTTGTATAAAATAGAAAAATTCAAGAAAATATTTAAAAAAGTTTCAGGACTAAAAAGTGAGGGCAAAAAGGTCGCTTCTAATTATTTCAAATCCAGTTAGATTTGAGGCATAATAAATACTGGCTGCAGTACCTGGGATTTCGTCCCACCTCACTTTCTACCACATCTTTTCAGTTGTAACCCCTTTTCAACTTTAATAATATACTTCAAATTCGGCAGACTATATTGTTCTATGTTATTTTAACATCAAACAAATTTACAAATCATTGTGTGAAAGAGCCTTTTTGAATTTCTGTTATTCATTAATAATAGAGTTATTATTAATATAGTATGGCAGCTTATAGCTACTATTTGGGAGTTTCGTTGACATTTATAATGTAAAAATTATATAAATTCCATTATTCTTCCGTTCGACTGCTTTTATAACTTCCTGTTTTAAACAACCATCTTCAACAAGGATACTTTGATATTTCCTGTTCCTAGATGTCCAATTGTACATTTATTTCAGAAAAATGTTATTTATTTATTTTTTTCTTATGCAATTTAAAGTAATAATTACATTTATTTTATAAATTTAGTTGGGGGTTTTGTTAGTATTTATTTCAATGTTTATGAAATTAAACTGTGGAAGGAACTTCTCTCTCAAAATTAATACAAAAATTATTTAAACTTGTCATTTAATTTCTAATTAATCTAAAATGCTGAATAATATTTATTTTCAATTTACTTATTGATATTTTCGCAAAGACAAAAACCAGAAGAGTTATTCTGCAAACAAAAAAGTGGCAGTTGTAAACTATTTTTATGTGTATAATTTTTTTTTTTCCAAAACTGTCTCAATATATGTTATTTATATATTTTGGTGTAGTTTTTGAATTTTCTTTCCCTCTTCGTACAGATTTCATATCTAGTGAGAGAGATTATGTTTACCTTCTTATTTTAAAACCAATAACTGAAAAAAGTCTGCGAAATGATGGGTCATACTCACGGTTATTAAAATAATTGCATAAAGACAGTAGAATAAATATTTTTAATTAAAAAAACAAAATCTAAGAATTAGTTTCTGTTAAGATAAGTTGTTTTTATATTAAAAGATTTTTATCAATAATACTGGCGGCTGGCCCGTATGATGATGTCGAAACTCTTAAATATTATGTACATTCTTAGTATTTCTCTTAATTCAGTTAGTGAACAGCCAGACTAGATTTTTTTTTTTAGGGGAAGCGGGAGATTGTACTGCAACCTGAAAGAACTATGTGCTCCCCGGTTGCCTTCTCAATGCACTGTACCTCACACTGAGCTACAGAGACTCCTAGGAAGAGAAACTCTTAAGGGCAGCACTGGTGGGTTCGAAACCTCTATTCTAACATCAAAGCTGCTACTTATAATTTCACGTGAGTCTTAATAACGCGGTTTAGTGGCGATTTGAAAGATTAGAAAAGACACGAATTGCGAGGATTAATAAATTGTTAGGACAAAGTAATCATGTTATTTTATAAATTCGTTAGCAGTCTAGTTAAAAAATTTTTTGTTTTTTTATTAAACAAACTGAATTATTCTGTTAAGTTGTGAAATATTTTTATATATAAAAATTTTATTTCAGAATTTTTTTCTAGAAATAGTTTCAGATTATTTTGTTAAGACTACCAATAGCAATGTAATAAATTTTTGATTTAGACGACTTCCGTATTTACCAGCATTTATGTATATTCATAACTGCGTTCTAGGGAAACTACATTCCAACATTTTAAATTTTTATTTTTCACATCTTTGTTTAATGAATAACGAATATTGTTGTAAAAAGCGTTTTGTTTATTACTTTCACTTACTGTTGGTTTTTGTGTATGTCGGGGCAGCATATCCCAAAAACAAAAAATCGCAAAATGTTTTAAACTTAATATTTCGTTAAAGCGCTTCAGTAAGATCTGAGGATAAGGATAAGCCACTTTACTGAATGTTTTTTTTTTTTTTAATCGTTTAAGGGGGCTTCTAAGGGAGGGCTAGGGTTATGTTTTCCTCTAAAGTTCAATCTTAGTTGAGATTATACAATTCTACCATCTAAACAAAATTAATTAGAAATAAACAGATTACCAAAATTCCAAGTTTCAAGAAAATTAGTTAACCAGAAGTGCGCTTTTACTGAACAGTTATTTCAATTTTCGCAATTTTCTCCATGAAAACATACCGACGGAATTTCATTAAATTTGGTACACAAACTATAAAATTTGTCAATTAAATTTTGTAATAATGCAGTAAGAAAAAGTTGTGTGAGTGTTTCACACCAGATTTTTTTATTTATTTATTTAAACAGTTTTTTTATATTTGTTTCTGATTTTTGTGCGTGAAATTAAAACATAACCCTTTAATTTAAACTTCTAAACATTTCCCTAATCTTTTACTCTAAATATGGTATATTATTATAATCAATAGTTACGTTTGGCCGTTGTTAACAAAACAATGGTCTGGGAGGAAGTGATAAGTGATCGCGTTCTAGTAGTTAACTCACGTGCCCCCTGGTCTAGTCGTTAATACGGCAAGCTAAACATCACTATTTTTCGCCGAAATGTAGTCCGCTTTGAAAAAATAAGGCCACAAGCTAACAGCCTTTCTCAAGGCTTGGACAGTGCTCCCTTTTTTGGATTGCGGGCGGCTTAAATAATGATAAATATAGTGAGTTTCAAGAAAATATTTTTAAAAATAATGTAAAACAAGCAAAATGTTGGTTGGCTAGGGCCAAAGAAAAAGACTTTGCAAGTTAATAAGCCCCAGTCACCAATATTTTGCTTGTTTTATGTTATATTATACTAACTAATGGTACAGACCAGATTACCCATTGCCGCCATGTGAAACTAAAAGAATCATTAAGAGCACACCTTTACACCCGACTTAAGGAAAATTTATATTGTAAAAGAGGAAGGGAAAAAATTGCTTCAGGACGATTATCTTCAAATTTGCCGCGAAACCCATACTTCAGAATGCTCACCAGACACGATCACCTTGCTAAGCACATGCACCGTATTGGCGTAGCCGGAAAGCTCGAGTTGCACGTTGTGTTATTGTGCGGAGATGAGTTCCAAGCATTAGACTCTTGTCCCTGCATTGCAGGATATTAGAGAAAGTTTTAAACCTGACGATGGAATTTATTTTCGGAAAGTCTTTCTATACTGGAGTTCTAGGGCGCGTATGGCTGAAATGGCAATGACCTATAGACATATATTAAATGGTATATTATACTTGAATATAAACATTGCTAGAAATCCGTTTTACAGACATATTTTCACCCTCTTAAACAACGTTTTTCTTTTTCCTATTTCACTTCCATATTTGTTTATGTATATTCTAGTAAGAGTAACTGCATTTTAAAGATTTATGCTCTATTCATTTCTTATTTCATTTAAATATCTCAAATAGATTTCAGTTTTAAAAATTTTAATTCTGACAAGAATGTACAATTAAAAATGATTATTTACTCCAACTTAACGGAAGAAAATAGAAATCAGAAAAGGTTAAACACTAAAGAAAAAATGTGGTTCAAGTAAGAAAATAAAAAAGAAAAAACATTCAACAGGTTACTTACTTTTGGTCTTTTGGGTAATCCTTTATCTTGCATTTTTTTCTAGCAAAATTTGAATTTCAATACTTAATTTAGAATTTCAGTAAGAAATTTTGAATGTTAAACAAAAAACAACAAAAAAAACACCTTTGCAGCGCGGACCTGTTGATAGGCCCAGTCTACTTCGCGATATTGGTGGTTAGCCACTTTAGAGTTCCATCGCATAGTTTAGACTTTTCGCTACTATGGTGCGCTACATCATTTTGTAGCTACCCATTTTTTTTCACGATGCTGGGTTAACACCGCTATGTGCCCCCAACAGTAATCGAACCCTGAAAGCTTTGCACCAAAGGCGCTTGTGCTAACCACTAGATTACTGTAGGGCACAGTAAATTATAATTTTGTTTAAATGAAGTGTTAAAGACGCCATCTTTCTTTTACAAAATGGAAAAGTACAAAAATTAATAAAATATTGTGGAGAACTTCTTACAAAACTTAATGTACAAAATAATTTAAACCAATTTTTTTATATAAAATGATTCTTCGATTAATTATTACAAAAATATTGATAAAGCAATTAGGATTCGATGCGAGTACACAAATATTAAAATTATTAATATTAACAGTTTTTTAATTTTGAAGACAAAAGAATGATTTAATTAATGAAAATATAAAAATATCTGGCGTGAAATATTCATACAATTTTTCTCTTACCACAAATTTACGTAGTTTTGATCTACATTAATTTATTTACACGGTTATTTCCTTACAAATTTCACATATAACTGAAAATTATGTGCATCCAAAATGGGAGATAAATGTCTTATTTCTGGTAAACAGATTTTCTTCAAACTCGCGATTTTGGCCACACATTAAATTCTTATTAATATTAATAAAAATGATAGAATCGTATAATATATTGAAAAGACACTTAACTGGAAAGCCTCTAAGTAAATAAATTTCTTGGTAAAATGTTTCAAATAAAAGTAGTAACTCTTCTTTTTTTTTATGTTTAGTTTATTTACCAAATTTAACTCGACTGCAAAAGGGACAGGCTCCCATTTATTCCAGGCATACTGGGAAATACCAGGAACTATGCGAGGAGTTAGAGGCAGAAACAATTGTAGGCCTGCCCTCGGATATAATGCCTCCCTAGATACGACTTCCAAAAACCCTTCAAAGTCTTGATATTAGACAGAGGGGCATGGAAGAACGGGCGGCCAATTTCAGGCGAATCTATGTGGTACACGGACGGATCCAGGATGAAGGAAGGAGTGGGAGCCGGTGTGCACGGGGCGCATCCGAGATGTGACATCTCGGTGAGCCTGGGAAGACTAGCCACGGTCTTTCAGGCGGAGCTAGTCGCAATTATTACCTGCGCCGCCGAAATAAGAAGGCGGGGAGTGCATAACTCCAGAATCGTCATTTATTCGGATAGCCAGGCTGCCCTGCGGGCAATTGACTCGTGGGAGATCAGCTCAAGGCTGGTGTGGGATTGCCTAGGTGCACATAGGGAAATCAGCAGCCATAATAATGTCTTCCTGGTTTGGGTACCTGGGCATTCGGGTCACAGAGGCAATGAGGAGGCAGATCGTTTGGCCCGGTAGGATTTCATTGGAACCTTTATCGGGCCTGAACCGTTCTGTGGCGTCGCAAGATGCCTCAGAAGTGCATCCATTAGGACATGGATGCACGACCGATCAAGAGAATGGTGGGCTGAAACCCTAGGCCAATCAGCCAGGGCCCCTCTCGGGACTATTAAGTCTATTAAGGCAGACAGGGCTCGGGAGGGTGCTCTGATGGCAGGTGCTCTTAACCGACCACCTAGGAGCCTCCCCAGATTCCAAAGTTCAAATAAACTCCAACCAACTCCAACTTAGGCGTGCCACAATAGACACATGGGGGTCGCGGTGGCGCAGGCTGAAGAGCCAATCGCCCCATAGAATCTGATCTACCAAGTTTAAAGAAAAATTGTTGGATCGTTTTCGAGAAAATCCTGTAAACAAAACAAATAAATAAATCAAAAAATCCGTTTAGAAACTGGTAAACTTCCAATTGACCGATTTTGGCCAAAAATCTTACTATCGCAATCCCTAATAACATGTAAACCAAGTGTGTCCAATCCGCGGCCCAGGGACGACGGCTTCGATTGAGGCCCAGCAAACGATTTTAAACTAATATAATTTAAATTAATTACTAATGCTTTTTTTCTTTTTAAATACAATTCAGATATATTTGGGGTGCCTATTTGTTTCCAAGGATTAGGGGGGAAATATCTCGGCTTGACGATTGATTCTATTTCCGTTTTCAACATTTGGGAACACGTTCTTCAGTTTAAAGCAGTTTAGATGTTACCTGCCAATATTCAAATATAACATATAGAGCTACACAATCTGACATTCAGTTTAAAGACTGGACTTTATAAATTCCATCTTCCCAGAGATTAATATCATCTCTCGCTTCACAATCCTGCCTTATTCATGTCTTCGCTTTTTGACATCAACATTTGCGATAGTTTCAAGAATAAAGCAAATGAAAAGTAAAACAAAAAAAATTAAAACCAAAATATCTGTAGACTCAATGAGATTTGTAACTACTTCCATCGAACCATATATTGTTATAGAAGTTATTCCAACTAGTGTTATGCTTCCTGATTTTACTTTTATAGTAATATATTTAAAATATTAATGAAGTTTATTACTTAGATAATTCACTATTGCAATAATCGTACATGTATATTTTTATCAAAAACAATCTCTATCTCAAACGGTTTTCATACATACGAATGATTGTATAATTATAGCACCAGATATCAGGAAAATAATATTTTTGCTCATCTCTAGGTGTAAAAGAGGCAAACTGGCCTGGCGCAACATGTCGGCCGCTAGTTAAGAAAAAATAAAAAATATAGTGTTTTAGTTGGGATTGAACCTGTATTATTGATAGGAGTCGGTTGTGTTAGCTATTAGACCACTATGATAGTTAAAAGAAACTGTTAAGACTATGATAACAATAAAGTTCAACCCTTAAGATCTTCTATAAATGGGGAACAATGAAATAAACATATGATATATATATTTTTTTTTTTCACAATTTTGTTTACTTTTATTTACACATATATGAAATATATATATTTATATAGGTTATTATTTAATATATATTACATAAAAATTAATCTGTTCCGTTTACATAAAATTGTAACAGTCTATAGCGTTAAACCTAATAATTTTACTTTTTTTTTTAATTTTTAATTTTTGAAATCAGTTAACAAAAACATAACATTACATAAAGTGAATAACATAATCACAGGCAAGTTGTGTTAAAGGTAAATCAAACATTAACATAATAACAGTAATGCAATGAAAAAAAATAAAACTGTTAACTTATTATCACATTTTTATAAGTACGTATGTGCGTTATTATATATTACAACTGACTAAATTTCTTCTTTTTTTTTCTTTTTTTTTTTTAATTTTTAATTATTTTACTATTGCAACCTAAGGCAAGTAAAATTTAAAGAAAAAAAAACAGACAAAAATAAAAAAAACAGTCAGCTAAATTATAATAAGCTACTTTTCATACTATTAAGAAAACATACTTTCTATTGGAGCTACCATGTCACATGTTAGTTGAGCAGAATTATTCGTACAGCACGGGCAACAAAAAGGCACTTTGATATATATATATATATTTATATACAAACTAAACAAAAAAAAAAAAAATATATATATATATAATAAAATATATTTAGATCAAAATGAATATCTCGTGCGAGGTGTGTTCAAAAAGTTACAAGGAATTCTTCAAACTACCAAGGAAGTATTGTTAGCACTAAGTCCACCGTGTCCACTAGAAATTCAAGCGAAGCATCACGTTTCCCCCCCTTTTTTTAAAATCAGGTCTGAAGATTTGGAAACCTTAGTTCAAGAAAGTAAGCAAAACACAGTTGGTCTAAAACAGTTCCAGAACATTGAAGAGAATTACACTGACTTCTGTTGCGAGAGTGTCAAGCTATGTTACTACTTTATAGTGCTAACATGGCCTGGCAATCAAAGGAGGAAATTAACTCTACTATTTCGCGGCAGAAATTACTATATTCCGGCGAATGCTTTTGTAGAATAATAGTTCACGGTCTTTCCAAGAAGAGTTCAAAAAAAATGATCCTAGAACGCGATAGCATCTACTGATTCAGTGGGGAAGAAATGGAACATACTCTCCGATATACCTCCTTACATACTACGACGCCTACCATCCAGAGAAGGCGTTCGTTCAGAAGCTGAGATATATACCGGTATATCTTGGAGGAGGAGATATCCTTTCTCTAGAACGTTCCCAAATTTTGAAATTTCTTACAAGATATAGACCTGGAAGGAGGTAGGAGGTCTCATCCCGTCACCAACAATGGGGGGGGGAGCGCAATAAATCATTTAAGATCACAGTGCACTTTATCCCCATCATAAAAAAAAAAAAAAAAAAAAGTTAAATTATAAATTAATAAAAACAAAATTTAAATTTATTCGTATCGCTTTTATTGTCCATGGAATCATATTATTGAATATAATATATCAATTAATTAAAACAAAGAAAAGAAAAAGGTTATTGGAACATATTACATCGTTTTTAAATCGACATATGTACTGTGTATTTTAGGTAAAGAGTCTAAATAGACAAGAAATCACGGTACTGGCCAACCATTTGTATTATTAATAAAGTACATCATATTTTACATCAATACTTCAAGATAATGCGCATTGAGGTTCCCAAGAATAAAATACTGACTATATTCGCTTTATTTTTTTTTTTATTCTTTGTGCAAATTTTGGTCACCCATATAGATAACAAATTAAAAATCTGTGTGAACGTGAAGATCCTTGACTTCTAATGTACAAAAGTGGATACTATCGGCAAATACTATCCCACTGGTGCGCAATTTAAAAGATACTCAAACTTTTTCAAAAGACCTCATTCAAATTAATTACTAGAAATTTGGGTTTGTCCACATTTTTATGATTCTTCTTTATAGTAATAGTAAAGCAATAGAAAGAATTTTAATTTTGTTGGAATGAACCAAAAATAAAATATTTAACCCTTACCGGTCATCGTTCATGACATGTAATAATGACATGTTATTGTAACTTTTCATTAGTGATTACATCACTGAATAAATATTTAACAAGCAACAAGAAAAAAATGAAAATATGAATGATTCTGAATGAGACTGAAACAGAGACTGATGATTTTTTTTTTAAATTTCGAAATACAAAAATACTGGCTGACAAAATTTCGAATCCAACACATTATTTTTCAGTATTGCTGAAATTAATCAGGACCACGCCAAGTAGGAGTGCAATGAGTGTGCGGGAGAAGACAAATCCAAGTTTTATTATATGCCAAATTCACTATAATAAGAGACTAAAACTAAAATGGATCGTGATATTTGAATATTTGCACAAACGCGGCCACAACCCTGTAAACAATAACAAAAATTAAAAAAAAAAAGTAATGGAAAAGATCTACAACCAAATGGTCATTTAAGGATTAAGCGGCTAACGCCCGATAAGGGTAAATCTTCAAGTAAATATAACCTTTAGCGCTCAAGAAATTCATTTTACTCAACTGTTTAGCATTTAGATTCATTATGCCTTAATTAGAGTTGGAATGATTGTCTCTTTCTTTCTAAATAAAAAAAAATATTATTTGTACTTTACTTCAATACTAAAAAAGAGAAATTGTTAAACTGTTAATGTTTTTTGAAATGGTTATTTAAAAAAATATACATTTTTAGAAAACTAAAAACAGTTAATTAGTTGGAATAGTGATAAGTACAAACAAATAAGGAAATTAGAAAAAAACCATAAACATTTTGGATTAAATAAGTTTAAAGAGAAAAGTGTCACAAAGTTAATAGAAGAAATCAGGGTCACAGCAAAAATTTGTATACATCTGAATTCATTGACCTGTAGCATTTTACAAAAAAAAAAAAATTGTATAATTGCTCATTAAAAAAAAAAAAATCAACTTTACCAGAAAGAAAATGAGAGAGACCATGTCTACTAGTTTTTTGGGGAAAAAAACTATGTTTCATTATATATTGCAATCTGGTTTCCAGAAAATGACACTGATAATATATTTGATTTCGTGTGTTAGTCGAAATACGTCAACGATTGAATAGAATGATCAAGAAATTATACTGATTACATATAGTGAGAATATCTCTGGCACTTTGATAAGGTCAGAATTTGCTCAGTGATTGCGTGCTGGATTGGAATGCGCAGGCTCGGGTTCCAGTTCAAGCGGCAAAATCCGCTTAGATTTTCTCGCCCCAGGAGCCTCAAAGCATTTTGACAATATGAAACTGAACTTTAGCATTTTTTGTTACCTTATTTCCACATTTATTAACATTAGTTTGGTTCTTCTCTTGGAAGCAAAAGGTCTTCTTAGATTATTCTAGGTAGAGCTGGCCCATGAAATCAGGGCTGTAATAACAAGGAAAAAAAAAAAAAAAAAAAAAGAGTAAAGAATTCTCTGTGACGATACGGAGTCATCATAAAGCACTCCTTGTAAAACATGGCTAAGTAAGAAAGCGAAATTATCCTTTGAGTTTGGCAGTGAATGGTCCTTTGTAAAACATTTCCTTTGTGAAAAACTGGGATTTAACCATTACCGTTGACAGCCAGGCTACACTAAAGGTTTTTCATAAGCCATGCTGGAGTTCTAATTTAGTTGGTGAATGCAGTAAAGGCATAATTAAACCTCGCTGAGAGAATCATCTGGGTACGGGAGTATAGAGGACCTACGGTTCCGACTCCAGCATCAGCCATCAACAAGCGCAAATAATGGGGGAAAGGATTTATAAAAGCTATAAGACAGGAGGACTTGAAGTATTTACTGAGTAAGATACAAGTGAGAGTCATGGTAGGTGTATTGGACTGGACAAGCTTGGTTAGCCAAAAATATTTACACATAATACGCAGGATGTCTAGTGCTAATAGTCAGAATTTCGATGATGGCATCAGGAAAATGGTATTCTACTACTATTAGCCAAACATTAGGTTCCGCACATTTGGAAGGTCAACATTCTTAAGAGAAATGCTTGGGAGAATTGGAGATTAAAAATATCTAAGATATTGTAATCAAACCGGTAGATTGTTGGGAGAGGTTAAGTCCCATGCTTTCGGGCACTCAATAACGACGCACCGTATGTCATATGAACTTTACTTTTTGCGCAGGTAGTGTACCTGATGTATATTTCATTCTGAAAATAATGTAATAATGCATTCTGCTTTGCGTATAAAATACAAATATAGGACTTCCCTCAATTTCTCAACCTTCTAGCTCACACGTTTTCTTCAAAATTGGAATTTTTAGAAAACATATTTTATAACTACATAAACTACTCAAAAGTTGCTAAGGAATTTATAAATAACATCGAAAATAATTTACTTACACAATGTTTTGATGTTTATCTCTTATTGTGGCATTCAATATTTGTTTATATTAAGATTAATGCATTTCTTAGTCATACAAAGGTTAATTCACTTTGATAAACAACAAAAACAAACATTGCTAATTTTGTCCTTTAACATGATTCAGTATTCCAATGCATTTGAAAGTGAATGCACATAATTTTCTTCTCAATTTTTGTTTTTCATCATGCAAAGAAGGCCTCTAAGTGATGAAAGGGCAAATTTAATTGTCCAGTTTCATTTCCAGGGCCTTTCTCAGCTTGAGATTGCTAATGCTTTGAACATTGCACCAAGTGTTGTTTGCCGGGCATTGCAAAGATACCGCGAGTTTGGAACTGCACAAAGACGCCATGGTGGTGGGAATTTTCGAAGTACCACTGAAAGAGAAGACCGCCTATTGAGGATAAATGTCCGCAGAAACCCTTTTTTGACCGCCCGAGAGTTACAAAGTCGTCTTTTTGAATCCTCTGGCACTCAAGTATCTGATCAAACGATTAGAAATCGATTGAGATAGGTTGGCTTACATTCGTGTCGCCCTGTTAGAAGGCCCAATTTGGACACTCGGCACAGAAGAGCAAGATTGGAGTGGGTAAACACTAGGCTGAGGGAGAACCAAAACTAGGAATTTGTATTGTTTAGTGACGAATCAAGATTCTGTTTATCGAGTGATAGCAGACGTTTGCGAGTATGGAGAAGGCCAAACTACTCTCGTTTTGAACCACAATTTATCCAACCGGTAACAGCATACCGCGGTGGCGGTGTCATGGTGTGGGGTGGAATTACCCTCAACAATCGTACTGAACTACACATCATTCAGGGCATTTTAAATGGGGTGAGATACAAAGACGACATTATTAGAGGGTTCGTCTCAGACTTCCGAGACAATATTGGGCCACAATTCGTTTTTCTCGACGACAATGCCCGCTCTCACCGTGCCAGATGTGTTCTTGAGGAAATTCGACGTCTTGGTATTAACTACTTACCACTGCCAGCATTATCACCAGACCTAAACCCAAAAGAGCACATTTGGGACAATTTACAAAGACGCCTAAATAATCGTCAGCCCCAACCCAGGAACTCCACAGAGACGCTTTAAAATTACTATGGGAAGAAATTCCGCAAGAGGAAATTGCTGCCGTTATTTTGAGTATGGGGAACCGTTGTAAAGCTGTTCAGAGAGCAAGAGGAGGGTACACCAGGTACTAAAGAACCATTAAATGGACCAAGAAGACAAAAATCGTGGTAAAACCAGGGAAGATGTTTTCCACAATTTGTTAGAGATACACGGCTTTTGTTAAATCCTTGTTTTATCTTTGTTTTTTGTAAAAAATTTATGTGTGAAAGATAATTTTATATTAAAGAGTAATGAAGCAAATTTTATTTTAAAAAAATATAAATTTTTCTGACTTTTTTGATCTTTTTATTGCGATTCCTTAGCGACTTTTGAGTAGTTTATATATATATATATATATATATATGCAGCGGAACCGCGCAGTATATTTAAAATAGCATTTTAGAGGGAAGTCTAACTTCAATTTTCTTAGCAAAATATTTTAAATGAAAGAGAACCCATATGAAAACCGTGAACACTAAGAGAAAAACCACACAGTGTAGTATATATCACAGATAAACTAAATTCTGACTAAAACCTTCATGCCAGATTTCCAAACAGAAATTCAATTTATGATAAATTTTTTGGGAACAGAAAATTTTCCACAAGTATTTATTTTACTCTGTAAAATAAAAAATTGACATGTTCGAAAAAAAACAACGAAATTATTGGAGAACTACCTGGAGATGAATTACTCACTCATATATATATATATATATATATATATATGTATAAAAGAACAAAATTAAGATTTCCTTGGTTAAACCAAGTAGAAAATGATAGAAATGGAGACTTTAAGATTGAATTTCTCCCGAAAAAATGGGTATAAGAGACGGCGAGCCTAGAATTTGGATTAATCACAAAAAGGTAATGCAAGATATACTTAGTATCAATAAAGAAGAATAACACATCTTGTATGGGCAAATCGAAAAAAAAAAATTGCTTTGTCAAAAACCTAGCTAACATACTCTCAAATCTCGGCAGTTCAAAAAAAAAAGTATTTAAAAAAATATATATATTTCAAAAAAACATGAATGAATGAATAAGCTGAAATTATATTCAATTACAAGTCAATGAAGCAATAAAATTGTGATCATACCCATATTTCGGACATATTAGTGATTTAAAAAAAAAAAAAAAAAAGAAAAAAGCTAAACATAATAAAACATGTTAGTAATTAAAAAAAAAAAAATAGCTACATCCCATTAATAAAAAAATAGAAATTTCAATTAATAACAATTTATGGAAAGTTATCCAAACATCCAAAAAGTTTGGATTAATGGAATTTTTTTTTTTTCCCAATAACTTAGTAATGTTACTGTCTTACTTCCTCTACCTTGTGAGATTTTTTTTTTAAGCCTTATGATGCAGCGTGACTATAAAATACTAAGGCGTTTATAGAAAATTTTCAGTTGCGCAACAGTTTGATCGGGGTCCAGTAACCCTAATCGCTCATGAAACCTAATTATTAAATAGGCTATACAGATTCAATCATATATGTAACTAAATGTTTCAATTGGGGCTTGTACGAAAAAGTAATGAGAAGCAAGAAGCTATATTGTACACATTTCAATGACTAACCAACATTTCTTAAAAGAGCAAATTTATAAATCGCATGAACATCTGCCCGCTATTCTGGATGTTTTTTTAAAAATTATAACCGCATGAGTGTTGACAGTTTCGATGACTTTTTATCATTTAAGGCAGGTTTTAGCAACTGCCTAAGAAAATTAATAAAAATAAAAATTAAAATTGTTACACCCCAGAAACTTTATAATTGCCTCGTCACATTAGCATTTCGCTTGCAAGTATTTCGTAGGATTTTAGTACTCTAAAAGTTATTATCTATGAATATCGTACTTTATTTATAATAAAGCTAAACAGAGTGGTAGAATCAAATCAGAAAGTAAGTTCTCTGCAGAAAACCCTTCTTCTTCAAGAGACATTAAATCTCTTTCCTCGACTAAAGCCGTCTTTTGTTTGTTTCTAAAATAATAATATTTACCATTTTGAACTAAATTTCCCGCTTTTTCTTTCTCGATTTCTGACCTATACAATATTATGTCATGAACCGGCCTTGATATCCCTCACCCACCATTTTTGAAGGAAAGCCATCCTTTGGCAATAGTTAGTTAAATGATGTAAATATAACAATTACATAAATTAAACAATAATAATTTTTCTAATAAAGTTTCAAAAAAAAATTGATGACACCATGTACCCAATATAGGCAATCTTTTAGACAGAAGGCATAACTTAACGGTGAACGCAACCAAACCAAACAGTTGTGCAACTGAAAAACTATGTATATGAACTTCTAGCCTTAATTTTTTTTGTTTAAAAAAATTACAAAAATCTCACAATATTTCAACCTTTATTTCTTTTTCTTTTTTGTGGTGTACTAATTATTTTTACTTATTATATAATTATTTGATATAATTTGTGTTAATTTCTACATAATAACTAATATTACTAAATTTTAAATCCAAGCATATAAGATTTTATATTGCTCTCATGTATTTAGGCACTTTTACCAATTTGTTGAATATATATATATGTATATCTCGAGAAAATACTTTTACTAAATAGGCTTATAATATCTAAATTTATATCACTTTTCTAATCTTTCTAATTATACTAATAAAATTAATATTAGTATAAAGCATTTGCTTAACTAATTAATAGTGCACTTTTAAACTACTGCAAATAAGTACTTCTTATGTAAAAAAATATATTTGACGCCATGAATTCATTATCTCTTTTAATTACTTTTTTTTTTTTTTAATGTTTATTAAATGAGTCGTTTATTATGGAAAACGTTTTTTTTTTTCTCAATTAGAACTATTGACAAATTTTTTTCAAACATATTTAATTGCACTTGATAGTATTTGAATAATGGAAACGTACATTAACTGAAAATAGATAGAGAGAAAAATCTAATGTCAGAACTTCAATAAATTCAATTTTTCTTGAATAAAAATAAATGTAAATGCTTAATGTATATAGTAGTATGAATCCTAACAAATAGTTGATGTTAATCGATTTTGATAACCAAACAGGTATTTTGTAAAACAAGTATAGAGCCCCAGTCTGCCCGACCCGTGGACTAGTAAAAACATCACGTATAGTGCGGTATCCAATTTTAAAGTACTGGACACAATTTAGTTGTTGAAAGCCTTCAGTTTCAACATTTCCCTGGCTCAGAGGAACTTTTATTTATTTATTTATTTTTTTTATTAGGCAACTGGGAGACAAGGTTCTATCATTTGTTCTGTTAACTAGTTTGCTCAATCAGCAGGTTTCCTTTATCGAAAGACAAAAAAAAATTAATTTAATCCCAAATTTCATAATAAACGGCTCATTTAAATATTAAGGACGACTGTATGGATTTCTACGCTAAATGATTAAAAATAAAATAAATATAACAATCCATTGGTCCCTGAGACTAACAACGTTTTATTATGAGAGCAACACAGGATAGGATCCACTGAAAAGCAACAAGTATATCAGTCAGTGAACATTTTTTTTTAAGTTTATTCTATATAAAAAAAAAATTATCAGTTCTTTAAAAAAAAGCGTTAAAATAGTGTAAAGAAATGTTCAAAAAATTTTACCAAATAATTTGATAATTGAACAACTTATTTATTCATTTTAAATACAGTAATACCCCTGATTTAGTATCCTTTTCTTTCTTATAGATTTTTATCCTTTTGTTATTTAATTTATTAAAGTTTACGCTTTCATTTTAATTTGAACACTGAATCACTAAAATGACAAAACCAGGAACCAATTTCTTCTTTTTTTTTTTTTAATTGCTAATGGAATTGCCATAACAGCTTCAGAAGATGAGAGCAGAGGTACCTAAGCCATTCCCACTAAGCCCAATACATCACAATCTGTTACGTGAGCCACACACTGTTAATACGATTTGGACTGTAGGGCCTATGTAAGAATTGTATAGTAAATATAACACCATTTTATTAATGTAAATTAACATTAATACTAATAACTGGTTTAATTATTGTCAGTAGGTGTTCATTTTTTAATTTACTGATCGAAAATGTAAGAATAGCAGAGTAAAACAAAAATTAATGTTGAAAAGTGGTTTCATCAGACTTCGCCGTTACAATTAACTATTTAACTACAAAAGTAGTTTTTAACTAAATTTTTAAGTGATATTTACTAGTTAAATAGTAAATTGTAACTAACAATTACAAAAATTAATAAAAAAAAACTTAGAAAATTACCAACTAGTAGTTGTAGTCACTATTCTTATGGTTATTTCTCTTGAATTGACGAGGGGCAACTCTAAACTTTTTCGCCATATTCGATCAGATCACGTTTAAAAAGTTAGAATTAAAGATTCAATACTACTTATAGTTACGAGTTTCATCTACTATTTCAGTTAAAAAAAATTATGCAACTACATTGCATTTATAATTGTAAATTGTAACTATATCTTGGAATAATGAAACCATAGTTTATAATTTGTTGTTGCCCAAATGTCACAGTTCACCAAGTATTATTGTACAATTAATACAGAAAGAAATGCACAGAATACGCTATAAATATACTCGATGGTATTTTACCTCATGCCTCATTTTCCACGTTTTATGTATCACGATTTCGTCTCAAGATATAATTTCGGAGGTATTACTATATATTGTAATTATTTACATATACCAAGTTTGGCTGAAAATTAGAAATGTTTACAACATAATATGACTGTTGTATGTTTACTAAGTTTAAAAGAAAGCATTTTAAAGATTAATCGAAAAACAAAAGGCGCACGATTTAATAAATATAACAATTCACCAACCATCTTTAAAATGGATAATTTCCCTTCTAATTTAATTATAATTCTTCAAAATAAAATTAAAAAACTTTTTTTCTTTTTTTTTTTTTAGGTGGGTAGGTAAAATTTAAGTCCAGATTAATGGTTCATAAACCATATTCTACTTTTATTGAAATCACATTTAAAATTAATGTTAAGCCCACTAAGATAAATATTTAAATCTTAATGCTTACTACACTAACAAGTATCCTATAATTAAAAACAATTTTAATATATATATATTTTTTTTTTTACCATCTTAAAAAACTATATGTGACATGGTAGTCCTTAGTGTGGGGTACTTTTTTTTTTTTTTTTAATTATTTTTGTTTAATTCCTTAAGAAAAAAAAAAATACAAAATTCAAATAAACAACACCTTAAAAAAAAAGGCCATTCTATCACTATTAATTTGTACTATCGAAGGGTGGGTTCGAGCATTTCAATAAAGAGTTTGTTTATAGAAACTGCACCTCTAGCATGTAATCCAGTCCAAAATGTACGAAGAACATGATCAGCTTGGCGTAAAATCGGTAGGCACAATAAAACTGTTGCAGTCTCGTTTCGATCACCTCTGTAAATCAAAGTAAATTGTAAAAACATTTATGTAAAGCGAAGTATGTTGGTTTTCTTCATTACTTTTTTTTTTTTACAACAGAATCGAGTGCACTCATTTTTCTTTTTAATAAAGACTCAATAATGCCATAAGCTATGTGGTTAGCGTACTGGACTCCCATGCGGAGAACCCGGGTTCGAGTCCAGCTGTGCTAGGAAGATTTTTTCTTCCTAGGAGCCTCTACAGTTCACTGTCCGGTGATGGACAGTGTTATCTGTAACGAGAGAACACTGTCCGGAGGCCGGCAGTGCAATAACGTTGACGCGCCTTAAATTAAAAAAAAATAATAATAATAAAAGGCCGTCATCTTTGATATGCATTGTGGGCTATTCATAAATAGTGAATAAATGTGTACTTGGCAGAACCCGCATTTGTCATGAACAATATCAACTTTTAGTTAAGAAACGATAAATAATAATAATAATGATAATAATATGGTGCATCCGGTCAGCCAACCAGATGCACCATGCTAGAACTTTAAGTCTAGCATGGGGCTAGACTGTATGTAAACTTTATGAAGTCTAGCCTATGGTCTGATTTAATCTGTGATCATTTCAGTGGTTATATCAGATAATGGCCTGGTACCAAAGGCCACTGTAGAGGTTTTTAGAGAGCTGGACTTGGCGAGCCATAATACTGTGGGTGAAGGAAAGATGTATGGATGGTTGCAACAAAATGTTGGATGGCAATGGCCCCATCCAACAAATAAAACATCCTGCTTGTACGAGAAAAGATAATAATAATTACTTAAGGAAAATGGTTGGGATGCGCTAATGGCCGACTGCGGCTCTTCAAAATGAGAAAAATACAATAAAATTTACCTAATTACAGCAACACAGTCCATGAGAGATGAGACAATAGAATCTCTAAAATGTTTCAAAGCTGACGCTTCATCTACTCTAACATCAGAATTTGCCAAAACTAGAGCTTTCAATAAAATGTACTCTTCTTTACAAATCAAACTTCTCTGCAATTTGTCCATTACGGTAAGGCACTAAAATAGATTTAAAAAAAAAACAGTATTAGAACAATCTGGATAAATTTACCTGTGAGAATTTCGATGAAAACTTTTGGTATAATAATTGTAAAAAACAAAGTATCTCACTATTGTTAAAGATTGTCGTAAATTTTCAATAGAGGAACATCATGCTGTTGAGAAATTTAAAAGAGTTGTAACCGCTCAAGTTGAATAATATTCTATAAAAAATACCTCAGAATGCCACGGCTTTTCAAATTACTATCTAGTTTTGTTAATAAGGTACTAACCTCGAATAAACCTATAATTAATAACATAATTTTTTTTCACTTACAAGGTGGTAGATTTCTATTGCACCACATTCTCTAGCCAGCATTTCATCTAGTATAAAGTCAACAGCAAAATGTAATTTTCCTGTTGGAGGAAGTGATCTAAACGCAAGAGAAAGTGTTAAAATTTCCGTCCACGTGCTCTGCAATAGTCTCATTTGGTTGGGAAGAGATAATTCAGTAAAACCTATATCATTATTTTCAATTAATCTCTTGAGAGAAACAAAAAACCATATTATTTAAATAAATGTTATATAGTAAATAATTTAAAATACATACCAGGAATTTGTTTTGCCCAGCCAATTATGTTTACCAATTCTTTGTCATAAAGATCAGATAAAACATTCAACGTTGATACAGCAGGAGCTCTACATGAATCTTCCTCCGATAAAATAGATAAAACTTCAGGTTCACATCCAATTAAAATTTCTAGTAACTTATTATCTGGAAATTTATTATAAATAAATATTTAATTCTAATTAATATTATTTACATGATAGAATTGTGTAATAAACTGAAACAGCACTTTAGAGGAAAAACAAAACCTCTTTCCTTTCCCAAAAGTGCCCTTAAATGCATTTTCCCAGAGAAATGTTTCAAATTTTCTGTATTTCTGTTTTTTTTGTGTTTGTTTTGTTTATGTAGTTCCTGAGGGTCACCAAAGGTGTCCGAAACGTCGAAGTAACTTTTAAAGATGAAACAGTTTTTTCTTTGGCCCCAGCCAACTAATTTTTTGCTTGTTAAATTAATTTTTAATGTCTACCATAACATCCTATGACTAAGAAAAATGACTGTCGGATCCCATGTGATACCAAAACGGAATATCAAGTTTGAACATTCTGCGATTGTTTGTTTTTGAGCTATGCTGTTAACATACATACACATATACACCGACCATGTTCTAAAAATCACTTTTTTGGACTCGATATTGAAAATTTGACACGATTACTGGGGGAAGGAGTAAGAAAAAGTAAAATCTAAAATAAATGATAATTTTGTGTTTGAAAAAGTGTGATAATTTTACCCACTAATTAAGTATTCTTACCTTCAAGTAGAGGTTTATTCGGATGTGTACTGGGCAAATAGGAAACCTCCGTATTTCTTCTATATTTCTGCCGGCCTCCTCTTACCCTATCCAGTCTTACGCCCTCTTTAAGCATTCCTTTATTCAGGCACTTTTGAAATCTACATGCTTGACAAGCTTTTCTACGTCGTTTATTTATTTCACAATCGTTAGCACCTGGGCATGTATATTCTATATTGCCTGGAAAAATCAATTGAAATAATATGTAATACCAATCAGTGATGAAAACAATTATTTAACATTATCTGCAGTTTTTTTAATCTATGAAAATGTTAACATACCCTGTATTGTTCTTTTAAAAAATGCTTTACACGCCTCACAAGAAGCCACACCGTAATGGAATCCAGATGCTATATCTCCACAGACAAGACAAAGTCGTCGGGGCATATCTTCTTCTTCTTTCATTTCTTCCTATTTTTTTTTTTTTTTTTAAATTTTTTGTTAAATTTATTCTTTTCAAATTTTAATATAATGATATAAGAAATAATATAATTTCAAATCCTACAACTTTATTATTTCACTATAAAGCAACAAATTAGGTTAACTAGAAATGTAAATATATTCTACAGTGAAGTAATATTCCAGAGGAGGTGGTCCCGGGTTTATGTCCAAACACACAAATCTTAAGATTTTCTATACTTAGTAGGTTCTACAGTTCACTGTCTGGACTGCATTGCCAGTGCACTGAGAAGTGTTCCAGGGAACTCAATGAATCATTCAAGATATACCCCTCATTAAAGAAATAAAAAAATGTCCAAGACAAAGATACTCCAAGCTATTTATAGAAAGGAAGTCTTACACCTATATAAACTTCAAATCTTATATAAACGTAAAAATGAGCTTAGGAAGACACAGCCATTGCTTCCTATAAAAATCATAAGCAGAATACTGCAGCATTCCACTATGCAGCGCGAATATGCTTGAAAATAAAAATGGACTAAATTTCAATTCAAGCACTATACTGGCTAATTGTCGCGATTTCTATATTAATCAGAGTTCTCTCTAGCAATCGGACATAGAATCCTCTAGGCCAGAGGTTTCTCGAACTGTTTTTTAACTTAAGGCCACTTTATAAAAAATGTATAGAACCGCAAAAAAATTAGAAAATTAATGAAGTGTTAAATAGGAAGATTTATACAAATGTCCTGGATTTTAAACAAGCAAAAAATTAGTTGGTTGGGGCAAAAGAAGAAACTTTTTATTTTTAAAAAAGTTTATTCGACGTTTAAGGCACCTTTGGCAGTATTGAGAGCAATAAATTCCTCAGATACTACAAAACAAAAATAAAGAAAATTGTATGATAAAAATTAAAACATATAATATAGATTAAACAATATTAAACATACATGATACTGTTAAGGGATAAATGGAGAGTTAAATGTTGGAGAAGGTTATTGTTTGGTTGTGGAGTAAGGTATGCTTGCAAAGAAAACAGAGAAGGGAAAATTTATCAGTTAGCAAATACGAAGAGAAATTAAAAAACAAATCAATTAGTAATTATATGAGAAATAAATGAATATAAATAAACTAGAAAATGAATGGAAAGTGTAGAAAGTTGAGTATTGTAATTTAGTATTGGGGGGGGGCTTTTTGAGAAAGCGAAAAATGTTGTTGTAAGAAGAGGTAATGACGTCTTTTTTGTTGTTAATGGAGTTAGGGTTGAGGTTAATGTGAATGGATTCAGCAAGAAGTCGCTTCCGCTGGTTGGAATGAGTGGTTAGATCAGAAGCATTTCGGAAATCAAAGGAATGGGCAAGGATAGAGCATGTTTTGTGAGGGCTATACTGTCAATTTTTTTGTTAGCTACGTCTAGTTCATGTTGAACAAGAACGTGTTTAATCTTTATATGTTTCAATTTTTATCATACAATTCTCTTTATTTCCGTATTTTTGTCTTGGAGTTCCTGAGGAAGGACACCATAACAACGGCCAAACAAAAATATTGCTTACATTGGTCCTGGATTTTACATTAGATATGATTAATATGAGGCCAAAATTAAGGGTGTTTCAGGAGTTACAAAAATTTATTGCACGAAAATTATTCAACTTACCGCAACGAAATCAGCATCATAGGAAAGAGGAACTCAAGAGTTTTTTTTTTTTGGACCTACAAATAAATTCAATGCTTTAGTAGTAAACTGAATACATTTCTTGCAATAAATTTCTATAACCTCAAAACCATTTTGAAACCCCTATATTAATCATATTAGGGAAAAAAGATTTAATTTCAATGCCGGGAAATTCAGCCATGCAAATTTGAACTGTGCAATCTAATTATAAAGATCTACAATTTAAGTCCTCTTAGAGAAATAGACAGTTTAAAAATATATTATTTATTCAATATAATATATCAATAAATAATAAATAGATAATCAAGAAAATAATAATGAAAAGTGAAATCTTGATTATCATTATATCTTAATGTTTATAAATAGCACCTTGAACTTACGCCCATCTGTTGAACTACGGGATTTGATAGTGAATGTGTCGTGGAAGAGCAGTACTGATGATCTGGACTGCCCGGTGAACATTGTATTTCACTGCTAAAACTTGAAGTCTCGCAAAACTTCAACTGCACAGAAAATGCATGCACTTTTATCAAATACTATGGTAACAATTATAAGGGCAAAATAAATAAATAAATAAAATGTTTAGGAGCAGCTTTCTGTTTATTCGAAGATTTTCTTTTTCAATGTGAGGAGCAACTAAAATTGTTAAACAAATATATTTTTTTTTTAAGCTTATTGGCTGGGATAATGCCCACCCGAGTTGCTAATCTAATCTAATACAATTATTGTTAATAAACTGACAATTTTATTCAAACTATGAATTTTTATCAGAGACATTTTCCGTGGTAGCCTGCTTCATTTTGTGGTCATCGACCGTTTTCGGGCGTTCGCCCATCTTCAGGATGCGTTTTTCAGACAGGGTGCCAACACAGACTCGTACAGAGACTTAGTTTCACACTAAGTCTCTGATGCTTTCCAGCTCTGCGGAACCAACCACCACAACAAATATGAATTTTTACTTCTAATGTTTAATTGTCCTTAACAATACACATATTAGGTAGTGGTGGTGGTACATGTCAGTTCTCAGCAAACAGCAGGTATGTAAATTGTGATAGATAACATGCTAGCCTCGATCTAATGCAAACTTAAAATCTAATGTCACAGATTTTCCAGAACTCTCATAAAATAACTTTTTCAGGGAAAAATGTTTCAAATAAAACTGAAAATATGTGTTTTTTTTTAATGTGAAATTCGGAATTTTTACTTTTTTTTTTACTCCCACTAAATATTGGAACCGTACAATGTACTAAATGAGGTATTATAAAGAGAAGTCTAACGTCCCAGCTCCTTTAAAGTCCTAAAGTCAATTTTTCCTAAATAAAAGTGGTCAATTTCATACATTATAGTAGTAGTATGCATATCAAGTTTATTAGTTAGATAGATATAATCTAACTTCACATCTCCACATTTCTCAAATTTTGTATTTTTAAATAGAGTTAATTGTCCTCCGTCTTATAAATTAATGTAAGAACCAGATTACTAAATATCCCCTGAATAAAAAAAAAAAATATAGTACCGTACTATAGGTCTTAGTGTGAGAGTTAAGACAACATATCAAAAACGAAAATTTGCAGGAAGCTCAATCGTAGCATTCCGTTTAGCCACTACCACTGCATCAAATTTTGGATCTCGGACGAGAAAAATCCATCAAACCGGAAGTTGTGAATTTACTGAATGGTTTTTTTTTTCATAATTTTTTTTTTCAAAAATGGCTTAAACGATTTCTTTAAGTTTCGTATACTATATACACGCATAAATTTACCTCCGGTGTTACACGGTCGGATCCAGAATGGATGGTAGCTCTACAGCTGCGGTCTATTTTGAGACCGGACTTCATTTGGCAGTATCTCTTGGTGAATGGACCAGAGTCTTCCAGACTGAGGTTTATGCTATTCTTTGTTGTATCTTGGATGAGAGGGTACGTAACACTAACTTAAAAGGTATTTGTATCTGCTCGGACAGCCAGGCTACGCTGAAGGCGCTGAGTTCATGTGTCTTCACTTCCAGGTGGTGTTAGAATGTTCTAAAACACTGGAAGAGCTTTCTTCTCTGAAGGATGTGCTTCTAGTCTAGGTACCGGGTCACATGGGAATTTTTGGGAATGAGAAGGTGGATAGGTTTGCCAAATTAAGCACCTCTCTCCCTTTCATTGGTCCCAAGCCTGCTGTTGGTATACCTTTTGGCACGTGTCTGTCAGGCCTCTAGTCACAGCACCATCCTTATGGGTGAGTACAGTAGGTTGTCGGCAGTCTAAGATGCTCCTTGGGGATCCGGACAGGGCTATTAGTGAGACGTTGCTGTGTCTTTCACGGAGCACTCTCAGGCATCTGGTTGGATCCCTTACTGGACATTGTAGTTTAAGGAAACATCTCTACGTAAGGGGGCACATGCCGGATCCATTTCGTAGAATGTGTGAGACTGAGAAGGAAACACCTTATGACAGATTACCTGGGTTGTGAGGAGATTAGGTTCAGGACTTCTGGTCGGAGCAGGATGTCTATGGAAGAGCTTACGCTATTTCCCCTTAAGGTTATTGTCTGATTTGTTCGGACTGCGGTGAATCTTATATGGATTAGGTCCGGGTCTGGATATTTGTTCTAGACCCGGTTTGTTGTTGTTTTTCTTGAAAAAGTTATATGGGCCCAGTGGGGCTTTGGATAGCGTAGGGCTTGGTCTCTCTCCACAGACAAATAATAATAATAATTGTTGTGGTGGTTGGTTCCGCAGAGCTGGAAAG
>JAAEAF010005431.1:0-59641 GCA_011037195.1 Triatoma infestans | reverse complement strand
TGCGTGGATGGCGTGTGTGAATTATGAAAGGTGAAATGCGAAATGTGTTTATGTTATCAAACAACCTGCTTATATGGATTGATTGTTTAAGAAAATATTTATTTATTTATCTATACTATCTTACGATCATTCGGCTCGTATTTTATCATTTCTTGTCAGTAAGTATTTCACAGCAACTCACTGCTAATACAGTGTTTATTTCGCGCTGTTATAAATAAATAAATATAACAGTAAGATAGTATGGATAATTAATTATAAAGTAAATCTCCTTCAAAAAACGTAGTTTATGTTACACAACCCCACGTGTTGGATGTTTCCATTTTAATAGACCGAACCTTGTGTTTTTCTTCCCCCCACTCAGATACCCATCACCGCTCCTTAACCTAGTCTAACAAAAACATTTAAAGACTAGTGTATCAATTAAATTTGCTCTGTGCAAATCTATGTAATCACATAGATCACACTGTTTGACAAAATGCGTCCTGATGATGGGCGAACGCCCGAACCGAAACTTCTGGTTGATGACCAGAAAAAGAAGCAGACTATTACGGAAAGTATTTCTGATGATTATTGCACTTTACTCATTTATCGTTCTTTCTTACAAATTCTTTCTGGATAGTTATTTCTAAAAAATAGTTACAGCAAGAAGCAACTTTCAGGGGATGTTTCGCATTTTAGGGATGCTTTCGCTCAACCTTAGCACCATACATGCGGAGGGACCGGATACGAATCCAGCATGCTGCCCTTAGATTTTCTTTTCCTAAGAGCCTCTACAACTCACTGTCAGGTGATGGGCAGTGTTGTCTGTAACTAGAGAACTGCTTGTTCTCAGGCCAGAGTGGCTCTCAGAGAAGGCTCCAGCGGTCTCAGTGCAATAATCCCCTACAACAATCTACAATCGAACCACCATTCATGGGAAAATTTAAAATATAATAAATCTTTTAAATTTAAATTGATACAAGATTTTAAATACTATCTAAAAAAAAAAGATCTCATCGTAATTAATTAATTAATTAATTTATTAAAAATATGTCTTCTATCTGCCTCTTTTGATTTGTTTTTAAAGTATTTGATATCAGTCTTGTCAAAAATGTGAAAGATTTTTGCAGAATATATGTTTAACCAATATATGCCAAACAGAATTTTGTAGTAACATTATGTTTAGAACACGACCATTCACTAACAATTTATGGCTTCAACAAAATCATTTTGACAAAGCTTTTAACATAATATTTTATAATGATTTTACCTAAACATATGAATTTTAATTACTGAAGACTTTCGTTAGATATAAAAGTCTTTTAAACAAAATGCAACTTGCAAAGACAGAGGCGAAAAAAAATTGTTCTGTTCTGTAAAGAGTTTTTTAGAGTTACCCTAAGAAACATTTCAGTAATTACAATTTAATAATCCTTTTTAAACAGATAATGAAGAACAAAGGACTAAGCACTTTGTAAAAAATTATAAGAGGTTTTTTTGGTAATAAGCAGCATAAAAGATGCCTAAGTTCTTTTTATTTAATCAGAACTTTTTCTTGTTTAATTGCCTAATAAAAAAGGTAAAACACCTGCCGCTTTGATGCACCACTTCCGAAAATGGGAGAATGTAATCAGCAAGTAAACGTTCTTAAGATGTAAGATTTATTCCAAAAAAAAGTGAGAAAATTTTCTTATTTAAGGATAAGTGAACAACATTATTCTACAGGAGCTTCAATTGTCTGGTTACATCCATTCCAGCAACACTCAAGATAACAATCGGTGAGACAAAATGACCATATTTGTTCTATATGTTATTTCTACTGCCATATTAAATTAATCATTCAATCATTTTTATATTGCATCGCATTGTGATGGATGCCAGAAATTATATTATAAATATAATTTGAAGAAAATTATGATTTGAGAGAATAATGTAGTTGGTTAGAAGAAAAAAAGGGGTAAAACCCAGGTAGAAGACCACCGTTACAGAAGAGTTCATAGAACTTAGTCACCTTGGTCTTTTTGCCCCTTCTCACAGGGGAGGATTTGAACTACGAAGAGAAAGCATTCTTTCAAGAGAGAGTCTAAATTCTGCATCAACCAGACCAGTCTGAATTAGACATTCAATCAGAACACTTGTCTCAGCAATCACTCCATTAAATGCAGTGCCAGTTATAAGAGTTTAACATTTAATCTAGCTAAATAATTGATTAATAAGCATATTATTGTGATATTGAAAAGTATTTAAATTTCTTTAAAGATAATAAATATTTAATTAATCTAGCAGTGTTTTCTATATTTATTTCTAGTGTTTGCTAGTCTATCTTTATTTCTAGTTTAATTCTAGTGATTTCTTATTTATTTCTTACTAGCTAAACGCAGCTACGCTTAGCTGTGGCTCAGTCTGATTTTAATTATTAGGGAAGTAAATAGAAGTATGATAGTTAACATAGAATCAGCAAGAAGACACACCATTCAATTTAAAACCCTACTTTGCGTTGCTGTGAACTGAAAGGAAAGAAAGAAAAAATGTTTTTAACTCAAAGAATGTTTTTAAGAGCGCTGTTCTACCTCCTTGCATCAACGTAGCAGCATTACCTGAAGAAGCAAGTGCTAACGCAATATGGCCATTTGAACGGATTTTAGCCAGGATTAAGAAAATTAAGAACGTTTTTCCAGTTCCACCTGGAGCGTCCAAAAAGTAAATCCACCTTTTGTCACAGCTTGTATGATGGTATCAAATGCTATCTTTTGTTCTTGAAGGAGTTTCAGAGTATTTTCTTGGACGAATAACTGTAAGTCATTTCTGGTGTATGATTGCTCTCTGAGCAGTTCTCTCTCGAATGTTGCATTGATCGACCTATTCGGTACTGTTGCTCTCAATAGTGCCAACAACTTGCCACACATTGCAAGACAAACATCCTCAATGAAGATTAGCGCTTCATTGTACATTTTCTTCTGTGAAATCCAAGCCATGATTGCGTTTCTTGACGTATTCTGTGCAGAATATCTTCGACAGAGAGCGCGCCACGATCGCAACGCGTCTGCGTCTGTCTATTTCTGCCAAACTCACGAAACGCTCGGAATTTCCCGTTTCCGTGGGAACTTCGGAATAAAAAGTATATATAAACACTCTTATATAGAAATGTAACGTTGTGTAAAAATTTCAATTCAATCCATCGACTACTTTTCGAGTTTTGCGTTCACAAACATACGGATGCTGAATTTTTATATATATATAGATTACTTACTTCTCTTCTCTTTAAACAGACACACAAGCCCTTTTACAAAACCGCTCGTGCTACAATACTTACAAACATACAACAACACACATCACACCAACTACATTTCAGCATTATTTATTACTTTTCACTCAATGTGTGATGAATCATTTTGTATGTGAATTTAAAGAGGAAGATGGCCATTCTACTTTGTCCTCCCTTCTACTCACCGACAGTTTTGCGAGAAAATTTTTCATACATGAGGCACGTCTGGTTGATGGATTTTACTAGTACCTTATTTTACCACTTTGGGTAAGGTGCCCTAAACACAGCATTAATTTTGATTTCCCTGCGTTTTTTCGGTTTTGAGATATTTTGTTTTCCATGCACAGACTATTCGCTATGAATATTGTTTTCGTATTCAGAAGATCTCAAAAAATGCATTTCCTATGAAAGACTGAAAATTTGACCCAATTGTAAGTCAATAGTAAGCTGGACATTCTAATCCTTTACACAGTTTTTGGTCTACATAAAATCATAAACAAATCTGGCCAATAATCTACCAACAATTTTATTAACAGCAACAATTTCACCAAAGATTTCCTTATAATCTTATTGTTAAAATTAATGGCAAGTTTAATCATTAAATAATTCCTTGTCAGTTTAGTGATTATTAACTAGGATTAAGATTGATATTAGAACAGCGAATGGGCGCAGCTTGAAGATAAGGGAAACTTGGATAATCTTGGTGAAACAGGGAGAACGGGTCAGAATTATAATAGTAGACAATAGCATCTCTCAAGACATAAACAGCTTCTGCCAATGTTTAATAAGGATTAAAACCAGCTAAGCAAGGTGATGTCCTTAACCCTATATATCCTGGCTAGCTTGGTTGTACAAAGGATTATATGATCGTTTCCGATCAAACTTCACTTTCGACACCTACATTTAAATGTATTAAACAATTTTGAAAACAATAAATGTTTTGAACTTATGACAACTTTAACAGAATCATTTGGATAAAGCTTTTAACATAATATTTTATAATGATTGTTACCTAAATATATGAATTTTAATTAATAAAGGACGTTCGTTAGCTATAAAAGTCTTGATAATTTACCAGCTAATAAATTTAAAAAAAAAATCTGGTGTGAAACACTCACATGGCATTCCATGTGTAATGGGATCCGAATCATTAAAGATATATAGAATTCGATGAGCGGAGAAGCACACATTAAATGAATCAAAAGTTAGTTACTCCCCACCTTGGCCAGACTAGAAAGGAAGGGTTCGATTCATATAAATAGAGCAACAGCAAGGGCAGTTTTAGGATAGTTTATAACAGTACAACCTATCTTGCTGCAGTTTAATCTGACTTAATTTACAAATATAGTTCAAACTTATAATTTTTACTGAACGTTTGCTTGCCTTCAATTTTAGACCAATGGGAAAATCTTAACTTGAACAATGACTTTTTTAAGGAAAGCCATACAATCCCACAACTTCTTCAAATGGACTTTCTCAAAAAAAAAAAAAAAATTACGAATAAAACTGTTAGGTCTCTGGTTTCATTCATAGTTAGTCCAAAAAATTTAATGAAATCCATCATTGTTTTTATGAATAAAATTGTAGAATAACTTCAGTAAAAACATACTTCCGGTAAGCCCATTTTTTTTTCCAAATTCAGAAATTCAGAATACTGACAACATATTTAATTCTAATTACTATTATTTAGATGATAGAATTGTATAATAAATTAAAATAGCACTCTTTATAGGAAAGCATAACCCCGAACTATCTTCCAAAAATTACTTTTAATGAATTTTTTTTCGGAGAAATGTTTCTAATAAAAGTTGTAGCTCTTTGTATGTGTGATCAATGTTTATAGAAAACTGTTGAAGCTGTTTTCGAGAAAAACTCTGAAAATTGAAAAAAACTGTTCAGCAGAAATGCAATTTCCGTGAACAGATTTCTATTTAATATTATTATTTAGATGATATAATTAAACAATAAATTGAAAAAGCTCTTCCCCCACCTTTCTTTCAAAAAAGCTACCTTCAATGAATTTTCCCAGACAGATGTTTCAAATATTAACTGTTGCTCTTTGAATGTGTAGTTAATATAATAAGTTAATATAATAAGAAAATCGATGAAGCCATTTTCGAGAAAATCTAAAAAAAGTGAAAAATCTATTCAGTAAAATGATACTTCCGGTTAAGGAATTTTGACAGATTAAGTTCCTGTCGCGTTTTTTCGTGTTTGAGCTATGCTGATCTCATACATATCCACACACTCGCTCACACACAAACAGACCATTCTTAAAAACCGTTTTTTTTTTTTTTTTTTTTTTTTGGACTTAGGGGATCTCGAAACATGTATTTCCGGTGAAAACTTGACTTCGACAATTTGACACGTATATTCGAATTTGATGATGGTTCATGTAATTCTGATTCACTTAACTCTAGACAAATAAAAATCTACTTAGTTATACACAAATTATTGCCTTTATCGATCACAGTATTCGTTTATGAAAGCTTTATTTATACGCAAACTGTTAAAGTACTAGAAAAACCTCAAAAAAAGATAATCGAAGAAAAAAAAGTGATGTGAAACACTCAGATGATTTTCTTATACTGCAGTTAGCCCGCAAAGGATATCTGTTGCATGCAGTTACTTGGGGGTCCCACGTGTTACCACAGCTCAGTACTCCATGCAATTCGTCACAACAGTACACAATACACTTAAACTACATATATTCTACCCTTTACAGACAACGACAAATGCAGTACGCAAACTAGGGCCTTCGTCACTAGTTAATTGGCGTAATCCAAGGGAAGAAGGAAGGGATTAGCTCAGTAGTAGTGCGCTGGACTTGGGTTTGAATCTAGCTGTTGAATGTTCCTAGGAGTCACGACAGCTCACTGGCCGGTGATGGGCAGTGTTGTCTGTAGTAAGAGAACATTGCTCGTTGGTCGGCAGTACACTGAGAAGGCTCCGGGAAGGCACAATAGATCTTTCAGGTCTCAGTATAACAATCTAATCCAATCTACTCCAATAAATACAATTATAAAATTGACCATTTTTTTTTTTTAAACTCAAGCAAGAAAATGAAGCAAGCTACTAGAAAAAAGAGAATCTAGTGTGAAACACTCACACGACTTTGTCTTGCTCCTCTTTATACAATTTTGTTTCAAAACTTCAAATGTTGCTCATTTTTCCTAACAATAATATATTTGGTGGTGGGGAGACAAGTACCTACCTACTAACCGAGACAGGTTGAGAATGATCGATTTGTAGAGAATGCCAGTAATACTGAACAAACACATTGAAATTTTAATGCCTCAGATTCCAACAGAAACCACCTAAAAACAAATTTTTCAGAAAAATGTTACGAATAAAAAAAGTGATAAGTTTATAAGACTGTACAGTAAGTATTCCAAGTGTAATGGGATCCGAATCATTAAAGATTCATAGGACTCGATGAGCGGAGAAGCACACATTAAATGAATCAAAAGCTAGTTACTCCCATCTTAGTCAGACTAGGAAGGGAGAGTTCGATTCACATAAATAGAGCAACAGCAAGGACAGTTTTGGGATAGTTTACAACAGTACAACCTATCTTACTACCTCTTCTTATTACTCAGGCAGTCTGTGTCTTTATATTTCTCTCGCTACCTAACTTCTATTCTACAGTCCTTGCACTGTGTGTGTTCTATTCATTATACAGTGTTAAGCATATGATCTAGTTTATTCCTGTAAAATCTATTCTCTCTAACTCTCTCTCCTTCTCACATTCATGATACAAGTTTAAAGGAAATCGTTATAGTTGTTTTCGGGAAAAGTACAAAAAACAACTCATAAATCTGTTCTGTAAGTCACACTTCCGGTTAACTGATTTTCTTCAAATACGGAATTCTAGCAATGCTTCTAATGTATATTATTATTATATAGATGTCAGAACTATAAATTTTATTGAAGGTGTTAGGTCGCGGCACCTTTGACTGATTAACTTTGCTTCTCCTTTATTGCCCTTTTTATTACTACACCACGGTTAATTCCTTGTCATTTCCAAATTATTATTTCCTTTTTTCTCTTTCATCGCCCGCCTCGTTCTCAGGCTGCCCCACATTTTTACCTCTCTTTCTCTCTTGGTGGTGGGATTGTCAGCCCCTTGATCTCTCGGGGTCTGCCCCTTTCTTAATTCCCCACACCCTTCAAACGTTCTCTATTACTCTAAAATTTCTTCACTTGTCTTCTGTATCTCGCCTGGATAAAAGTGTTTGTGCCGTTCTCTTCTTCTGTCGCCAGACTAGCCAATATCTGGTTACCAGCCTTTAAATTTTGTGTCGCCTTATATGCGCCTATTTGCCGTGTTAATTAATATTGACTCCTCGGTACGTAAGAAGATTCATCTCTACGCGCCATCACCTTCACGAGGCTATTTCACCTTAGTGGACTCTCCATCACCCACCGCTTCAACAACGGCATCATCCGCTTCTAAAGGAGCATTCCAATCCCTCTATGCTCACCTGAGTTCCTTTCGTTGCCACCCACGCACCCACACCACACACATACACACACACACCTACGCCACTTCTTCCTTTCTCAGTCCGCCATTCGTCTCATCAACCCTTCTTCGATTCATCACTCACCGTCACCAAAGGGTAAGTCTCGTTATCATTCGTTTTATATTATTATTCATGTTTGTTATTCACCCGCTACTCGCCATCTCGCCTTGGGTGTCTGCCGCGAGACAGAAGGGGTTCTTCAGAGGAAAGTTTAACGCTATTGTTACCTCCCCCCCAAAAATCAACTTTCCCAAGCCATTTCGAAGCAATATTTAAAAACTGAAAAAAAAAAACATTCTCTTACTAAGGATAAAGTAAAAATCTATGTCGTTTTCTTTCAATTAACAGTTTTGAAATAAAGCCCTAGTTAACGAATAAACTTTTGTCAACTGCATTCACAGTAATCAGCATTGTAGTTAATGGGTTTAACTGTATGCACTGTTCAAGTGAGAAACAATGAGATACGATGATATTGTGTGTGTGTGTTTTGGTTAGGCTAACTGCAGGTTCACTCCCCCAATGAACAAAACCCAGAAGACTCTATACATATCTTCCTCCCCCACATTATATGAAGCTTTTGCCTTTCAACTGAAACCACCTACCGCCGTCCCTAAAATGTTGCTCCATTATTCACTATCTCTCATACAAGGACAGGCCTCTTGCCTGTTTTAGTCCCCTTTACTCTAATTGTATGGAGGGATATAAAGCGATTGTATACGAGTACACTAAATTAATTCCTACCATAAGTGGGTAATCCATTAACAAGGCGGCTATATATAGATATAGATATTTAAAGACCATAATTCTCAGAATGCATACACATACGAGTATTCTATTAGCCACTAGAAGTCCTTGGTACATTACCTTGCCTGGCCAGTTTCAAAACCATCTATGACAGACAAGAACATATAATATTAAATGAAGGGCGTAAATAATATTATATATAAACTTCGTTGAAGTGGAAGCAATAAGTTTACAAAAAGATATACTGGGATAATGAAAAAAAAATATAAGAGGTCTGGGTGGCGCAACTATAAAATCAGTAGCGCATTGCGGTTACACTATTTCTGGTTGACTGATCTTCCCCAATACGGTTACAATTCAAAAAATCAAATACGTTACCCAAATAAAAAAAAAAAATCTGGTGTGAAACACTCACACAACTTTCCCTTACTCCACTTCTCAAAATTATAATTGACAAATTTTATAGTTTGTGTACCAAATTTAATGAAATTCGTCAGAAACTAAAAAAACTGTCCAGTAAAAGCGCACTTCCGGTTTACTAATTTTCTTGAAACTCGGAATTTTGGCCATCTATTATTTCTAATTAATTTTGTTTGGACGATAGAATTGTATAATCAACTATGATAGCACTTAAGAGGAAGCTGTAACCCCATCCCTCCCCTAAAAGTGCCCTTAAATGAATTTTCCCAGAGAAATGTTTTAAATAAAAGATGTAGATCATTGCATGTTTAGTTTATATACTAAGTTTCAAGAAAATCGTCGGAGCCATTTTTGAGAATATCGCGAAAAAGTGAGAAAAAAAAACAACTAGTAAAGTGGTACTTCCGGTATAGGAATTTTGGCAGATAACAAAGTGTCAGATCCCATAGTGAGACCTAAACGGAATATTAAGTTTCAACTTCCTACGGTTTTTTCGTTTTTGAGCTATGCTGTTCACTCACATACAACATACATACATATACACACACACACACACAAACACACGCACAGACCATTTGCTAAAAACCACTTTTTTGGACTCAGGGGACCTTAATAAGGATATTTCCGGTGAAAACTCGATATCGAAAATTTGACACGATTACAATACTTCCTCTTACTCCTAGTTAAAACTTACAACAAAGTTTTCAATATATGTAAATATGATGTGTTAGCTCCTTTTAAATATCAGGTTAGAGGTAAAATATGAAATGTTACACTACTACTCCTTGTTGAAAGGTTAATCTTTCGTTTGGCGCAATCTACAATGAAGATTTTTCATTTTACCTTTTATTATATTTTTTGATATATTGTAGCAACTCCATGCTATAAAAAAGTGTATTCTTTTAAAGCATAATAATAAATAATAATAATAATAATAAAAATTCAGTATACTACCTACAAATATTCCTAGGGAAAATTTATTTTTAAAAGAGTTCTGGAAAAGTGGTAACGTTAATGTTAATTATTTTCCTCTAAAGTATCACTTATGTACAATATACAGTTAAGCCACCTAAATAATATTAATATGTATTAGTAGCATTGGTAGAATTCTAAATTTGAAGAAAATCCCGGAAGTTCCACTTTACCGAATAGTTTTTATCGGGAATTTTCTCGAAACTACTACAACGATTTCCTTTAAACTTGGACTGCTAACTGCACAGATAAACTTATCACTTTTATTTGATATATTTTTTCCAAAAAATTGATTCTAGGGGGTTCTGTTGAATTTATGGTATTGAATATTAAATATATGGGGTTGGTACAATACCATTGGCACGCTCTTCACTTCCCTATGTGCTGGGGGGTTAGTAGGTTGGTACTTCTCTCCCCCACCAATTTCTAGGACTAATGATTGATAGAAAAAATTAGTCATTTTAAACATAACTGTACTAACAGTATACTAAGACGGTGTGTCTACAGTTTTGCCAATTAAAGCTACGAACATAGATAGCCCCCTACTTTTTTCTAGGATGGCACGCCAATTCAATATAAAGAAAGCACCCGTTTCCTAGGCCTAATATTTTGAAGCTAAGTTAACGTGGCAGGATCAGATAGACTGACTATACATAAGAAAGCAATACATGTATGCGATATTTTGAAATTTCTTCGCAGCTACAAATGGTGTACGGAGCGAGAAATCCTAAAGCGTATTTTATTGCGCTTACCCGCTCCAAATTAGAATATAGAGCGCCAGTGCATAGCTCAGCGCGCAAATCACGCCTTAAGTCATTATAGTAGCTTCCTCAACTATATAGAGGAGGGATATATTCCCTGCTCAACTTAGGAAGGAACAGGTTACCCTCACCTACATTGCCGGAATATGGGGAAAGCAGTTTCAACCGTTATTCCATACCATATTCGAGGGCCCATTTCAACAAGAGTACCGTCAACAACAATCACGGACGCAACCCGTCTTCCGAGCGCTAGAGCTCTTAGACGCGGAATGAGTAGACTTTGGCCCAGTGAAGGGTTGGCGCTTTGCGCACCCCCCTTATAGCTACTAACTTCTGCCTCAAGCGTCCGTATGAACCTGGGAACACATAAAAAAGAGGAAACTCCACCCTTCGCAGAAAATGTTAGAAATTTTAAACCTTTATTATGATTTCCGGCCTGTCTTTACTGACAGGTCGAAGATAGGCGACGATGTAGCTAGTGCTGTGTACACGGTGGGAGTTAGCCTTAGTTGGACCGTGTCCACAGCTGAGATGTTCCCAAGTTGCCAGACCATAAAATTAATTCGAGATAAAAATTATAATAAAACACTAATATTGACTGACTCATTAAGTGCATTACAGGCCCTCCGGGATAAATTCTCGATGGACCCAATGGTTCTAAATATTTACAACTTAATCCTGCAACTAAGCGTACATGGTCAAGGGGTGAAGTTCGCCTGTGTGCCGGGTCACATTGGTGTGTCCGGTAACGAACGGGCAGACGAGGCAGCTAAGCGAGCTGCCTCTACACAAACAAATGATGTCACCCCTGTACGGACCCACTAACTTATAGGTTTATATGAAATACTTTATTAATAAAAAATGGCAAAGTCGGTGGGACAGAATAAGTGAAAAATTAAAAGGTATTAAACCCCTATGCGAATTGTCATGATCGAGAACTATCCGCGGCACGAATCAGTGATTTTGACAAGGCTAAGGATAGTCATGCACCTCCTTACTGGTGGGAGAAGACCGAGGTGCTCTCGTTGCCGAGAAGAGCTGACGTAGCGCACGTGTTGGAAGGGTGTTAAGCATTGTAAAGAAGAAGAGAAAAAGCAGGCCTGCCACACGTTAAGCGCGTTGTATTATAAGAGGGTTCTCCTTACACAAGGACGCTTCATTTGAAAGATACAAATCTATGTAATAAAATTTAGGGTTAGTAGTTTAGGTAAGGCAAATCTGAGTGAAGGAATGTTGAACTAACCCATTAGGTTAGTTATTTTAAAGGGGAAAGAAATATCGAGTACTTTCCCCTTCGTGTGTATGTTTGTATGAATGTATTTATTAGCGAGAACGAATTTATAGCGTGAATGTATTTATTGGCGAGAATGTATTCATTAGCGAGAATGTATTTATAAGCGAGAACGATTTTATAGTGTGAATGTATTTATTGGAGAGAATGTACTTATTAGCGAGAATGCTGGTATAAATGGTTAGGTTAGTATTTTATCTTCTATTTTGGGGTTGAAAGAAATTATAATATAAGTATTTCAACCCCTTAGGTTTAGTTTAATTTAGATTTAATCTCTTATAGAGGGTGCAGGAACATAAGTTAAAAGTACTGCACTCCTCAGTTAACTCGTTCAATAGCCTCCTCAAATAAAATTTATACAATTAAAATATCTAAAAATTACAACATTAAATGAAAGAATCATGCTTTTGGTTTTTGCTTGGGCTGTAAAATAAGTTCTCAGAAGTTAAGGGATGGCACAGTAATAACCCGCACTCCCCCTCGTCGACCAGATCGATGAAATAAAGTGGGGAAGTGTGGGGAATCAACCATCAATGGTTCCACCCCGCTCTGCCAGGCAAAGTGTCGTGTGTGGAGGCCAATTAAGGTATTGGGGCCATCCCACTCGAGTGGCAAAAGAAGAGAAAGATACTTAAAGGATGTGGGGTGCTAATGGCCATAAGTAATCGATGCGCCAAAAAAAGTTGTGTGTGTTTCACACTTCTCTTCTTTTTTTTTTTGTAAATAAGGGGGGGGGGAAGGAATCACGTTTATTACTAATTATAATTATGGTATATAAAGTGGAAATTCATGAACAATTGAATAAAAACAATAATGTGTCTGGCAGGCTAAAATGTCAATATCTGCACATGCCAAATAATATCACTAATATTATTACATGAGACATATGGAGTGATAACAGCGGGAAGGTATTACAGAGAAGCACGTATATTTAACCATTATAATCTAAGTAGCCACACAACAAATTCACGGCCTGTGCCTGAGTGGCCGGTTGCATCCAACGGAAGGTTGAATTAATAATTCACAATGTTGTGAGGTTCTCATTCCAAGATATTCCCTCAAGCCTTGATATTAATCTTTCCTTTTTTTTTCTTTTTCTTTTTTTACTTTCTCTTACTGATATAAGAGTAAGTTTGTAATCGTGTCAATGAAAATGGAAATATACATTTTGAGTTCCCCTGATCCGAAAAAGTGTTTTATTTTTATTTTTAGAAATTGGTATTTGTTTGCCTGTCCGTCTGTGGTCAGAATAACACAAAGACGAAAAATCACAGAAAGTTCAAACTTGATATTTGGCTTTTGTTCCACACCAGGGTTTCTGACAATAAAGTTTTGGACAAAATCGGTCAACCGAATGTTGGTACCGAATGGATTTTTCAGTTTTTTGAGACTCTCTCATAAAAGTGCTCCAACGATCTTTAAACTTAGTATATTAACTATACATACAAAGAGGAAGTACAACTTGTAGGTATTTGAAACATTTCTCCAAGGAAATTCATTCAAGCTTTATTAGAGGAAAAGGTGGGGCAGGTGGTGTTAAACTTTCCTCTAAAAAGTGCTAGTTAAATACATTGTACAATTTCTATCACCCGTATAATATTAAATCAGAATTAAATAATACGTTGCTTAAATTTCAAGGTTGAAAAAAATCGGTTGACCGGAACTGCGACTTTATTGAACAATTTTTTCAGTTTACTGTGATTTTCTCCATAAAAACACCGACAGGTTTCATTAAAACTTGGTATACCAGGTTTTAGAAGGAGAGAAAATTAGTAAGAATGGGTTTTTGAAAATAAGCTAGAATGAATGTTGAACACTGTGTATTAAAAGAGAGAAACATAACTGCCTGGACTACACGCCACTAATAGAAATTAGGTAGCGTGAGATTTAGTCTGAGTGAAGAGAAGGTAGTTGGTTGCTGCAGCGTTGTAAACTGTTGTAAAGACTGTTGTATAAACTGTTCCAAAGACTGTCCCTTGTAGGGCTAGCTCATATATATATATACGAGGTATGTAAATTAAGTAAAGAGACTGATTTTTTATCTTTTTCTTATTCAGATAAAATTACAATTCAACATTGTCCCCTTCAAAATAACTTCCTTGGGAAGCCACACAATGCTGAAGACGATTCTTCCATTCGTCATAGCAGTGCTGGAACTCGGATACTGGAATAGACTTCAGTTGGTCGGTTACGGCTGTTTGAATATTCTCCAATGTTCCAAAATGACGTCCCTTGAGGTGATTTTTCAATTTGGGGAACAAAAAAAGGTCACATGGACTCAAGTCGGGTGAATAAGGAGGCTGAGGAGCCACAGGAATGTTATTACTGGCCAAATACTCATTAATAGAAATCGCGGTGTGACACGGAGCATTGTCGTGATGCAACACCCACTTGTTTTTGATGTTTGGTCTCACACGCATGACTCTTTTTCGAAGTCTCTCAAGAATTTCACACAAATTCTTTGTGAACGATTCCTTGGCTATCAAAAAAACAAATCAGCATGCATTTGATTTTTGACTTGCTCATTCTTGCTTTTTTTGGCCTTGGAGAGATTGAAGTGTGCCACTGCATGCTCTGACGCTTAGTTTCTGGGTCATACTCAAACACCCAAGACTTGTCTCCTGTAATAACACGTTCCAAAAAATTGGGATCGTTTTCAATTGCTCCCAAAAAGTCAAGGCTCCTTTCCTTTCTGATGTTTTTTTGCTCTTGTGAAAGATTTTTCGGAACCATTTTTGCACAAATTTTTCTCATCCCCAATTCATTAGTCAAAATTTGATGAACGGTTGTGTGAGTCAAATTCAACTCTTCGCCGATCATTCGGACTGTCAAACGACGATCTGAACGCACGAGATCGCGGATTCTGCCAACATTTTCGTCGGTTCTTGAAGATGAAGGCCTTCCGCTGCGAGGCTCGTCTTCAATTGATTCCCTTCCTTCTGCAAACGACTTAAACCACCTAAAAACCTGTGCTCTCGACAAAACATTGTCTCCATAGGCCTGGCACAGTTTTTCAAACGTTTCCGTTGCACTGTGCCCAAGTCTGAAGCAAAACCTGATAGCACAACGTTGCTCGTAATTGATGTCACTCATTTTTAAAACGCACTGAAAAAACCTTGCTCACAAAAAAAGTCACTACGGACAGTGCAGCAACTCTAGCATTTTCAAATTTGCACTGGACGTGTATCAGATGTTTACTTGCCCTAATATGCATGCGCCGCGTCTCCAGTGTTGCCAGATCGAACACTAGAAAATCAGTCTCATTACTTAATTTACATACCTCGTATATATATATATATATCCCACTCCCTTCGGAGCCTATTAAGTCAGATTATGACTAGGAGAGAATTGACTTTGAGAGATGAAATAAAGTGGACTGACTATTGCTGAACACTGTACAATAAAATAGAGGCACAAAACTGCCAGGACTTTACACGTAAATAGAAATTAGGTCGCGTGAGATTTAGACTGAGGGAAGAGAATGGTAGTAGTTGGTTGCTGACTCGTTATCAACTGTTATATAAACTGTTCTAATGACTGTCCCTTGTAGGGCTAGCTCAGCTATATATATATAGCTGAGCCCAAGCTGCGAATGAGATCCTCATTTTGTGTTTCTCTCTCTGCATTGGATCCCTCTCTTCGGATCTTATTACAACAGGGTATGAGAAGGAGAGAATTGTGTTTAAGAGATGAAATAAACTGTAGCAATGCTGAACACTGTGTAATGAAAAAGTAAAACAAACTGCCAGAACGTTACACGTAAATAGAAATTAGATAGTGAGATATTTAGACTGAGCGAAGAGAAAGGTAGTAGTTGGTTGCTGTCGCGTTGTTACCTATTGTAAGACTGTTGTATAAACTGTTCTAAAGACTGTCTCCCTTGAGGGCTAGCTCAGCTGTACAATATACAAAGTCTCCCACTCTAGTTTGGCCTAAGTAACGAGTGAGATTCTCAATTTTGTGTATCTCTCGCTGCTTTGGATCCCTCTCTTCGGATCCTATTACACTTGGTATACTATCTATACATAAAGAGATCTGTACTTTTGTTTGAAAGTTTAATCAAGAAAATTTATTTTTTTTTCCTCCATAGTAGTTTTACAAAGCTTAGATTCTCCCATAGATGTAAACTGAAGGCAACTAAATATTTAGTCAGTATTATATGTTTGAGCCTTATACGTCTGGCAAGCCTTGGGCTGTGCTTCATGGGCTGTTGCGCCATAGGGTTTTTTTTTTTTTAAGTCGTATGAGTGTTTCACACCGATTTTTTTTTTTTAATATCTATTTTATATAGGAATGTCTATCACAGCAACGGAATCCTTGTTATTACTCGTGCAATGTCATTATGCAAAAGTTGAAAGTTATAAAGAAGAATAAAATGTGGGAAGATTTTTAAGTATCTGAAAAAAGTAAAAATCGAAACTTCCTTAACAAGATCTTGAGAGCAAAACTTGAGATTTATAAGTCCAATGCAGTCAGTGAGGTCTGTAAGCTGCGCAATTTTAAGTAGCATTAATATAAAACTTTCATGTACAAAATAATTATTTTAGCAGTGGCAAAATTCTGATTATCATTTTTAATAAATCTACAAGCAAATAAGGAATAGATTAAAAAGCAAATTAAGATGTAAACAGTGTAATTAAAGTACAGATAAAAACATATGGCAACAATTAAAGGCCTATTTGGTGAATTTCTCAACAGTACTATGAATTATCCCATCACACACACAGCCTTTAAAAATCAGTTTACAAGGAAATGAATTAAAAAATTTCGGAATACTATAAAAGCATAGAGAACTTACTTAATTAGGTATATTTACATTTGAAGTAATTAGAGCATATATAACTGCATTGCATAAGAGATTTTATATTGTAAATAAGAAACACATGTTAATTTTAATAAAACTAAGTGGTTTTTCAGAAATAAGTTACTTAATTAATATAATCAAACCATACGGGCTTTTTGATGGTTTTTATTCTTTGATGCCTTTTTTTTACTTATTACTTAAGTATTGTAATCGTGTCAAATTTTCTATATCGAGTTTTCACCGGAAATATCCGTTTTGAGGTCCCCTGAGTCCAAAAAGTGGTGAGCATAGCTCAAAAACGAAAAACCGTAGAAAGTTGAAACTAGATATTCCGTTTAGGTATCACCATGGCATCTGACGTTGGCTCATCTGTCAAAATTCCTCAACCGGAACTACCACATTACTAGTTGGTTTTTTTACTTTTTTGCAATTTTCTCAAGAACAACTCCGACGATTTTCATCAAACTTGGTATATTAACTACAATATACAAAGAGCTACAACTTTTATTTGAACAATTCTCTAGGAAAATTCATTTAAGGGCACTTATGGGGGAGGAGAGGGGTTAGGTTTTCATCTAAAGTGCTATTTCAATTTATTAGACAATTCTATCATCCAAATAATGTTAATTAAAATTAAATATGTTGTTGAAATTCCGAGTTTGAAAAAATCGGATAACCGGAAGTGTTCTGGTACTTTAACGAGTTACTAATGCACTTCACTTTTTTGCAAATTACTCAAAACAAATGGCTTCGACATTTTGTTGAAACTTCTTATATAAACTAAACCTACAAAGATCCATAACTTTTATTTAAAATTTTCTCTGGGAAAATTCATTTAAGGGCACTTTTAGGGGAGAGGTGGGGTTATATTTTTCTCTAAAGTGGTCTCATAGTTGATTATACAATTCTATCATCCAAACAAAATTAATTAGAAATAAATAGATGGCTAAAATTCCAAGTTTCAAGAAAATTAGTAAACCGGAAGTGCGCTTTTTACTGAACAGTTTTTTCAGTTTTCGACGAATTTCATTAAATTTGGTACACAAACTATAAAATTTGTCAATTATAATTTTGAGAACTGGAGTAAGAGAAAGTTGTATGAGTGGTTTCACACTAGATTTTTTTATTAACTGTAAATTCAGTTTTTACACATGTTTCTAGAAGAATTTGGAATTCAATCAATACTTCCTAATTTGTATTAATATTTATGTAGGTGAAAAAACCATATATTATAACTGAAGTGGTACTTAAAAGGAAAGCCTAACACTATTGTTCCCTCCTACCTAACCTTAAAAATCAATTTTCCCTGGAAAATATTTCAAATAAAAGTGATAAGCATTTATGAGTTTAGATAGTATAATACGAAGTTTAAAGAAACTCGTTGGAGAAAAATCACGAAAGGAAGTAGTTACTTCCGATTGATGGATTTTGCCCGAATCTTCGTGTCTGATACGTTAGTCTAATCGTAATACCAAGTTTGAGGTACTTGCTACTTTTTGTTTTTTAAGATATACTGTTAAAAAAAAAATACATACACACACAGGAAGAGATTATGCGCTTAAAACATTTATTTCGTATTCAGGGGATCTCAGAACATGTGTATTTCCGGTGAAAAAAAAAAACGCATTCCGAAAATCTAGACGAACTTAATACTTCCTCTTACTAAGTAAGAAAGTACAAATTATTAATTAGAATTAGTAATAGAAGTACGAAAAAAATGTGAAGTAAGGTGTGTGTATCTTATGTATGGTTGTGTTTTTATCAAAATACCTCTAGAAGGAAAAATCGAAGAAGTTCAAACTTGATGATTATTAAAAATCACATCCGATAAGAATGTTACTATCAAAATAGCCATCAAACTGTGACCTTACTGTGTTTTTGTTTTAGTTTTTCCTGATTTTTTTTTTTTTGAAATGGCCCCAACGATTTTCTTTAAATTTCATATACTACTTACTAGCTGTACCCAGTCCGCTTTGCTGGTCCTTAATATATATTTGAAAATAAAAATTTGAAAATTTATTTTATTAGGAAATATTTACTGAAATGATAAATAATAAGAGTGAATTGAAAAAACAAATTTAACGAAATACAATTCACAGAAAATAATTTGTTAAAAATAATATTTTGATTGTGATGCTTTTCGAATGAAAAAATTACTTTTCTTATTGCAAGGCTTTTTGATACATAATATTATTGTTCTCCCTTCTAGGGCATATATATACTGGTACGTACAAGTGATATATTTTTAATAACATTAAAGCAGTAACTTATAAATTTTAATATTCACCGTAAAATTAAAGGTTGAAAAGAAGAATCTGTGTAGCAAACAAACACACACGCACAGATGTACATACAGACACACACACACTCGTTCACACCAGCATTTTGTATCAGAATTTCGAACAAACTTTGACCTGTGCTACCCTGTACTGTTGTCATGTAAGTTAGTTAGTATCACTGTAGTTTTCGTACGAGTACGATCTACACCGCCATCAACTCTATGTATGTTATATCATTTGTAAAACTTAACAGATTAAACGTACATCATCATCATCATCAATTTGTCATTTGTTAAAGTGAAGTTATAGTGGAAATATATCTGTTTTATCATAGCACCAATCTTTTCTCTGAGCTACCCATCGGGAGACTACTACGGTGGAACTCCAAACCGTCTTTATCCCGAACATTTTGGTCCTCCGTTCTGGATATTTTAAAATTGGTGCTCTGTTCTAAATAATTTAAAACACCATTAAAGATTTTGGCCATCAATCTGCATCACCTTATAATACATTTATGAAGAGTTCGTTCTCAGAGTGGGGGAACATTGAAATACTATTCTGAAGTTTTCATCAACCTAACTGGAATATTTTAAAATATTTTCAAGAATAGTGATCATCATACTGGACTGTTAAAATCATATTTTGAAGGAAAATTCAGGTATTCTTTATTACCATTTATTACGTTTAGTGGATTCTCATTGGGTGCTGCGTAATGAGTCATACAGACTGACCTACAAACTTTCAACAAATCAACTATGGCTCTAGTGGTCAACTCATCGATTCCATCAATTTAAATTAATTTATGTTTTAATAAAAGAGAAAATTAACTTCAGCATTTTGCGTAAATATTCATAGATTATTTTCAATATTATTCAAAAGTGTATTGCAATAAATTAGCACAGGTCATTCAAATTGCGATTCATTAAAATTTATTTTGGTGCGTAGGTTACATAATTTATTGAATATTTTCTTTATAAATTCATCTGTAAATAATTTTATTTTAACATTTATTTGAATTCTTACTTTTCAACCAGTATTTAAAAAAAAAAAAGAAAAGTTATTATAAGAGTATAGACTGGTTTTCACTTTATTAATACCAACTTCATTTGATAGATGTTTACAAGCAATCAGAATTAAATATCGGACTTGGTTTATTTGTAAAATAGTTTGTTTTTTTTGTAAATCTCTTTGTAAATTTTGTTTAACCAATCTTTTCAGCTTTGCTTATGTTTAATTATTTTCTTTCCGTTTTTTAAAGAATGAGTTGCAGTTAATTTATGAACATTTCAAAATTGAGCGTTACTTTGTATGTATATAGATTGATTTCTAAGTTTGTTTGTGTGTGCTGTTGCAGGTTTTCTAGCTATTCATGTTTGAAATGTTCGTTCATTCTATTGATGATTATAGGAATTAATTATGAGTTAATTTATAAACAATATAAGTTGAGTACATCTCATTTAATATAGGTGGATCATTTCTCAGGTATCAGATTATTTATGGTTATCATTTTGGCATCTATCAGCCAATATTTATCTATTATATGTACATATAACACTTGTATTTCTGACTTCGCCCACTAACCTAATTTATTTATGTTGCCAACTAATTTCTGCTTTATTAATTTGCAGATACATCACTTACAAAATGCTGAATAATTCTTGAATTGAAATTTTATCATAATTTTCTATAAATTATACCTTTATCATGGCAACTACCAACCCACCCGATTCCGCTCCTACTAGCGATATTCCTACCCTTACCATTGACCAAAAAATCACCTTAGGGCGTAAAAAATTAACCGCAATAGTAAAAGAAATTAAATCAGTTGTAGATGAGGCCAGAGCAGCAGTTGCGGGTCAGGATAGCCGTGCTGAAAATAGGTTCTTAGGAGCATTTAGATCTTTGGACACGGTCTATGAGAACTTTAAGACAATTTGGGACCGATTAATGGAGTTATATTTACTGAAGGGTTCGGAAAGCATTTTTCCCTCTGACGAGGACACCACAATACAGCAGGCTATTGTAAGATACTATCGGGAATGCTGTGAGGTATATGTTTTATTTACTAAACCAATGTCTAAATCTAATCCAATAGTGATGTTACTGGTGCCTGTACTTCTCGAGTTTCACAACGAAACTTGCCTGAGATAAAGTTACCCCAATTTGATGGTCGATTGAAACAATGGCCCATGTTTAGAGACACATTTACTTCTTTGGTGCATAGTGACGCCTCACTCACTCCCATGGAGAAATATCACTTCTTATTGGGCTCTTTGAGTGGGCGCGCTCTCTCTGCTCTCAAATCTGTCCCCTTAACCGCAGAGAATTATGAACAGGCCTGGACAGCTCTGAATACGCAATTTAACAATCGGAGGCGCTTAGCGCAGTCCTATTTAAATCAAATTATAAATTTTAAGCCACTACAAGGGAAGTCATCTTTTTCTTCCTTGCAAGAGTTTCTCTCAGTAGTAGGAGAGAATATCACATCCCTTAACCAATTGAAGATAAACGATTTAAGTGAATATATTTTGTTCGAATTAGCTGTAAGATGTTTGGACTCGGTTACCAGAGAGTCTTTTGAGATTTGTATGATGGAGGAGAACGTTGAATTCCCAACTGCTATTAGACTTATGTCTTTCGTACAAAGTCGCTGCAATTCGTTAGCTTTGGCTAATCCTCCCTCAGATGAATCAACGCCACCGAAAGCTTCCACTTGCCTGAACACGCCAAACAAATTTCAACCAAGGGGGACCAGCCTGACTTCAAGGAAATCCGGCACTTCCTTGTTTGTTCAAACGTCCTCTGCTTCAACATCTAGTAATAAGGGAGTTGAAGTAAAATCTCCTTCTGATGCTACCAAATCTAAACGTTTGTCATGTTTTGTTTGCACTAAGCCTCATATATTGAGGGAATGCCCCACTTACCAATCGAAATCCCCTGCGGCGAGATACCAGTTATTAAGCGAGTGGTCTGGTTGCAGAAACTGTTTGCATCCTGGTCATCGCACCAACCAATGTACCTCAAGAAATGTTTGCCGAGAATGTAGTCGTCGTCACCATACCACATTGCATTTTTCTACTCCTGCTAAACCTACCCAACAAGCAGTTACTATTTCAAATACACCTGCCCCCCCTGGTACTGAAGATCGCTCGACCTTGACCTCCATCACTAATGAAAATACTGAAGTGCTGTTAGGCACGGCTCTAGCTCGCATTAGGGATCACCTTGGTCACTATCAACCAGTTCGCCTAGTGATTGACTGTGGCAGTCAGCACTCCTTTATATCTCAACCATGCATTGAACGCTTGCACTTGACACCTGTAAGCTTTAAAAAAGGCATCTCCGGTATTGGACAAACGAGCTTAAAAGAAGTTAAAGGGAAAGTCTCTTGCTCTTTAATCCCCGTTGATAGTAATAATGTAGAACTTCAAGTGGACGGTGTGGTGGTTCCCACAATTACCTCTATCTTCCCCAAGTGACTGTTCCCATTGAGGTTCGCCAACACTATATTGGTTTAACTCTCGCTGACCCAGAATTTTGGAAACCGGGTCCCATAGATTTATTGTTGGGTGCTGATGTGTTCGCTCAAGTAGTGTCTGGTCTGCCATCTGTTATCAAACCCTCTCGGCCACAAGTCGTGGATACCATCTTCGGGAAGGTATTGATTGGACAGTTTGTCAGTGCATGTTCACCACCCAATCATACCTCTTTATTTATATCTGGCGAGCCAAATATTGCAGACATAATGAAGAAGTTTTGGGAAACTGAAGAAATTCATAAATCGATTCCCACATCAGCTGATGAACAGAAGTGTGAAAACCATTTCCAGCACACACATCAGCGAACTGAATCTGGCCGATATATGGTTTCTCTTCCCTTTAAAGAGGAATTCAACCCAGGATATGATAGTAGATCTTTAGCCCTGAAACGTTTGTTTCATTTAGAAAATCGGTGGAGTAAGGATCCACAATTACGCCTACACTATCAGACCTTCATGCAAACATACTTTGAAATGAATCATATGAGTCGAGCACTTAGCTCTGCTCATTATATCATCCCTCACCCTGCGGTAGTGAAACGAGATGCGGCAGATATTAAGCTACGAGTAGTGTTCGATGGTTCTGCCAAAACCTCAAACGGTTCGCTTAATGATCATTTATTGGTAGGCCATAAACTTCAGGCAGATATCTCCTCTATTTTGCTTAATTTCCGTCGCCATCGAATTGCCTTCACTGCCGATATAGTTAAGATGTATCGGCAGATATTAGTTGCACCAGCTGATCGCAAATACCAACATATACTGTGGCGTGCTGATCCCTCTGACCCTGTTGAGGAATTTGCTCTTAACACTATCACCTATGGGTTAGCATGTTCCCCATATTTAGCAATGCGTGTAATCAAGCAACTTGTTATAGATGAAGGTGAAGCCTATCCCCAAGCTTCAGAAGTATTACTCGGCGATATCTATGTGGATGACATTGTGACTGGAGCAGCTTCTATTTCAGAAGCAGTTCATCTACGTGATCAACTAATTAATCTCCTGTCTCGTGGTGGTTTTCTTTTAAGCAAATGGGCTAGTAATTCTTCAGAAGTGATTGCTCGTGAAAATCCGTCTTCCAGCCCACTCATTTCTCTCACTTCAAGTGAGGATCATGTAGTTAAAGTTCTAGGCATGCAATGGGATCCCCAAGAGGATGTTTATTCATATAAACTGCAGGATATTATTTCCTCCTCTATGACCAAACGATTAATTTTGTCAACTATAGCTCGTATTTTTGACCCATTGGGTTATCTCGCTCCAATAGTTTTTGCAGCTAAACTATTGTTGCAGGATGTTTGGCAAGCAGGAATTGATTGGGACACCCAAATTCCAGAAGACCTAGAGCAAACGTGGCTGGCACTTATTAACGACCTGCCCCACATCACCCACATAAAGATCCCACGTTTTGTACCTGTAGCTAAGGACATAACTTGTAAATTAGTAGGGTTTTGCGATGCATCAGAACGAGGTTATTGCGCATCTATTTATCTCCTTACTAAACATTCCTCAGGTTTTCAGACCTTTCTGATTAAGGCGAAAACTAAGGTTGCACCGGTTAAGCCACTTACCATCCCTAGGTTGGAATTATTAGGCGCATTACTCTTAGCGCGTTTATATTCCTCCCTCAGTAGTTTCAGAAAACATATGTCTTCTCCAAGTGAGGATATCTTCTTTACCGACTCTACCATCGTATTAAATTGGCTCAATATGCCTCCACAAAATCTTAAACTATTCGTCGCTCATAGAGTTGTCGAAATTACAGACACGATTCCTGTTGCCCGTTGGCAGCATGTTTCAACTTCTGATAACCCAGCTGACATGGGTTCAAGAGGTTTAGCCCCATCAGCGTTAGTCCATTCATCGTTGTGGTGGAATGGCCCTCCTTGGCTTTGCCAGAGCGAGGCTTCGTGGCCCGCAACACCTTATAATAATATCCCTTCTACAACATTACCTGAAGTTAAGTTATCTAAAACCGTATTAGCAGCTACTTTTCCAGAAATTGTTTCTTGGATGGAACAATTTCCCTCTTATGTCACTCTAGTACGTAGCATGGCCTTTGTGTTACGCTTTATACAAACTTGCTAATCGAAAACCAAAACGGTAGGCCCTATTACTGCTGGTGAATTCCGACAAGCTAATCAAAAATGTATCTATCTGCTGCAACGGCATTATTATCCTGAGGCCTTTGCAGAATCACTTCCTTCATCGGCATCACCTTCGGTGGCAATATGTCGTTCTCTAAACACCTTTATCGCCCAAGATGGGCTTGTTAGGGTGGGCGGCAGAATTCGACATTCTTCTTTAAAGGAACATCAGAAACATCCTCTGTTATTACCACGCCGCTCACATTTCAACAATCTACTGGTGGATTACCTCCATCGTAGTCATTTACATGTCGGGCCCGCCACACTGCAGTCTATAATTCAACGAAATTACTGGATTCCCGCTGCTAGAAGCTTAATCAAGCAGAGGAAAAGCAAGTGTTTAACTTGTCTCAAACTATCCCAGGCAGCGAGAGCAACCTATATGGGCGACTTACCGGCTGAGAGACTCCAGGAGTGTCGACCTTTCTATCATGTCGGCGTAGATTTCGCTGGTCCCTTTCTATGTCGGGAGACGTCTCGGCGGCGTGCGCCCCTTATCAAAGCATACTTATGCTTTTTTATTTGCTTTGCTACCAAAGCAACTCATTTGGAGGTGGTTCCTAATCTTTCCACCGAAGGCTTCCTTGACGCATTTGACCGTTTTATAGCCCGGAGAGGGGTCCCGGCCAAAGTATTCTCGGATTGCGGAACTAATTTTAAAGGGGCTGCCCATTATCTCAAAGAACTAGCCCAATGGCAAGCGACTAGGGAGACTCGAGAAGCGCTCATTAATTACAGTCAACAGAAGGCAATAGAGTGGAAATTTAACCCTCCTTATACACCCCATTTTGGGGGGTTATGGGAGGCTAACATTAAGGTTGTTAAATCCCTGTTACTAAAGACACTGGGTAATCAGCCGTATTTAGAAAGAGAGCTAACCACGATGTTCACCAAGATTGAGGCCATCCTCAATTCTCGGCCTCTTTTGCCTCTGTCTTCAGATCCCTCTGACTTGCAGGCTCTCACCCCTGGCCATTTTTTAATCGGACAACCTTTAGCGGCCATCCCTGAAACTTCGGTCTCTGATGTACCAGATAACCTACTGAGTCGCTGGCAATTGCTGCGCAAGCGGATCCAAAACTTTTGGGATCGTTGGAGAAAAGTATCTCCATACCCTACAACAGAGGAAAAAGTGGACTAAGATCACTCCAAATGTGCAGATAGGTGACCTTGTCCTCCTTAAGGACACCCTCGCTTCTCCACTACAATGGCCGTTAGCCAGAATCGTGGAAGTCCATCCTGGACATGATGGCGTGGTGCGTGTAGTTACGGTTCGCACAGCCCACGGTAATCACAAGCGCTCGATCCTCAAACTGGTTTCCCTATCACCTATCACCCATCCAGAACATCTTCCTTCCAAGTAATAATATTAAAATTTGGTGGGCGGTATGGTACGTACAAGTGATATATTTTTAATAACATTAAAGCAGTAACTTATAAATTTTAATATTCACCGTAAAATTAAAGGTTGAAAAGAAGAATCTGTGTAGCAAACAAACACACACGCACAGATGTACATACAGACACACACACACTCGTTCACACCAGCATTTTGTATCAGAATTTCAAACAAACTTTGACCTGTGCTACCCTGTACTGTTGTCATGTAAGTTAGTTAGTATCACTGTAGTTTTCGTACGAGTACGATCTACACCGCCATCAACTCTATGTATGTTATATCATTTGTAAAACTTAACAAATTAAACGTACATCATCATCATCATCAATTTGTCATTTGTTAAAGTGAAGTTATAGTGGAAATATATCTGTTTTATCATAGCACCAATCTTTTCTCTGAGCTACCCATCGGGAGACTACTACGGTGGAACTCCAAACCGTCTTTATCCCGAACATATACAATGCAGAAGGTTTGCCTAATCGCGTGCAAGCTACATACAGTTGGCCAGTAAAAAACATGGGTTTTCCAAATTTAATCCGCATACTTTAAGTGATTGGCCTTGTGCTTTGTTGATGGTCCTGGCAAAAGTGAGCCTTAGATAGATAGATAGATTCTAACGGGGGAATTGGCTCTTCAGCCTATGCCACCGCGACACCCCAAGGATCTATTGTGGCACCCCCCCTATCCTGTCCTTAACCGGACTGTGGAATTGGGTGGGGGGGCTCCCAGGTGGTCAGTCAGAGCACCTGCCATCAGAGCACCCTCTCGAGTCCTGCTTGCCTTAAAAGACTTAATAGGTCCGAGAGAGGGCCCTGGCTGAGGCTTGTTGGCACCAGCTTCTCTTTACCAAAGAGGCGGTACCTTAGCCAGACCAGCCCCTCGCACTGACATACCACGTGCAGTGCCGTCTCCTCTTCCTCCTGACAAAACCTACATAGGCTATCCGTTGCCAGGCCCATGCGATGCATGTGCTTATTTAATCTACAATGGCCAGTGAGAACGCCAACTGCTATCCTTATGGCCACCCGGCCTAATTGGAGTAGTTCCGCAGTTAGCTTGGGCGAGTGGCTATGAATAAACGTTTTCGCCTGCCTCTGGCCTGGAGTTTTGACCCACCATTCCCTTGATCGGTCCTGCATCCATAGCTTAATGGATGCACTCCTGAGGCATCTTGAGACACCACAGAACGGCTCCGGCCCGATAAGTGCTCTCATTGAACCCTCCCGGGCCAGGCGGTCCGCCGCCTCATTGCCTCTGTAACCCGAGTGCCCAGGTACCCAAACCAGGAAGACCTTATTATGGCTACTAATTTCCCTGAGTGCACCTAGGCAGTCCCACACCAGCCTTGAGCTGATCTCCCACGAGTCAATTGCCCGCAGAGCAGCCTGGCTATCCGAATAAATGACCACTCTGTAGTTATACACTCCCCGTCTTCTTATTTCGGCGCCGCAGATAATAATCGTGACTAGCTCCGCCTGAAAGACCGTAGCTAGCCTTCCCAGGCTCACCGAGATATTACATCTCGGGTGAGCCCCGCACACGCCGGCTCCCACTCCATCTTCCATGGACCTGTCCGTGTACCACATAGATTCGCCTGTAATCGGCGGCCCATTCTTCCATGCCCCTCTGTCTAATATCAAGACTTTGAAGGGTTTTTGGAAGTCATACCTAGGTGTCATTATGTCCGTAGGCAGGCCCAAAGTGAGCCTTACCGGAAACGGCAATCGTTTAAACTCAAAAGATGTTTCTGCAGATATCATGGGGATGCGGGGCAGTAGAACGTTTTTACCTTTGAATTTGCCAATTAAAATGGTTGCTTCTAAAACATTATTCATTTTTTTTCACACACAGCAAGTCAAGTTTCATTGCAGAGACATAGCGGGTCGAGGTTTTGCAGAAGGATAATAGGAGCACCAACTTTCAAATGCAGAATGTGAGGTGGCAAACCTGGCAAATCAAGCGAGTTTAAAAAATTCAATGGGATTATTAACTGACTCATCATGATTCATAACAGTATCTATTGATTTGAATTTAAATGTTTCGCAAGGCATTATATTTATGAATTTTAATGTTGATGTCATTTACGTCAACATTTTTTGGCAGCCAGTATTACTTGTTCTGCTAACCATTGATGATTTCTATAATTTTGTCCAATAAATGGAAAAATACTCTGAATCAAATTCTCTTTAATGTCAATCGAATTGTAGAAATTGTTTGGCAATGTATAATATACTTAGTGGTTTAATCGACTGGCATTTTTCCCTCTCCAACAACATCTAATAGCTGTTGAGCGAAACGCGCTGCTGAAGTATCATTTTGTAAATGTACACGCTTATTAATATTTAAACTTAGTTTGATGACATGTGCTCATAAATGAGATGCTTTTAGGCATGCCTGGAGTTCGTCAGCAGGTGTTGAACGTGGAATAACTGGTAATGTTTGACGGAAATCATCAGATAATAATATAAGTAAACCGCCAAAAGGCTGAGTAGATTCTCTCAAGTCTTGTAATGTTCGATGGAGGGGGTAGTAGAGAACTAAACACGCAAGTGGAATATTAGAAACTGAAATGTCAATAAAAACTATATACATTCGAAATATATGCGTAAATGTGTACTAAAAACAATATACAGCCTCAACAACGTATATAAATTTGACGACATTTGAGTCATTAATTCTCGAGATTAGCCATTAGGTACAACGGACATTCATTTTCATATATATATAGATTTACACACATAAATGCCTAATACGGTTATTTTAACATTTTTCTGAAAAAACTGATTTTTGAGGGATACTTGGGGTTTAAGCTTACTTAAAGTACCACTTCAGCACAGATTATGTGTCTACCACCTATATAATTTTAAGATACTTTAGAAATATTGCTAAATTCAAAATGAAGAGAATCGGTTTTCGAATTAATTACAATTTTTTGGAAAAACCTGCACAAAGATTGTCTTTAAACTTGGAATATGATGAAACTTAATATTTTTATTAGAAATTTCTCCTTAAAAATTAGATTTTAGGGAGTTTCCGATTGATTTTTTTACGTCTTTCCAATCGCCATCACTTACGGCCTGTCAGTTTCAAATAGAACACTATTTAAAATTTACTAAAATAATAAGTTATTGGCGTTCCAAAGATCGCTATAGTTGACCTAATTATATTTATAATTATATGGATAAGCAGCAAGCTAATATTATTCAAAATTGAGAGATCCAGGGCGTGTTAATACCGATATTAAGGGATAAAGTTCCCGGAGTAAGGGTACTGAATTTCATTAGAAATTCCAAACTATATTCTCAAGTAACATAATCCTGCAGTAACTATAATTTATATAATAAGTTCATCAGAAGTATTATGAACTTATCCCACTAATAATTTACTAAAATCTAATCCAAGTTTTGGATGGATTATATTAAAAAACATGAATCTAAAACTGTAAAATGAAACACATTAGGAAATAATTTAATGAAGCTTATACACAGTTGCACAAAATTCTGAAACTCAGACAAATCAATAAAACTCATTATCAATAAATACTTAATGTAACAACTGGAGTTACAATCTATGATGCCAAGTGTGGAGTTAAGTTAATCAATATTCAAAAATAATGTTTTTGTCTTTATATATAATCGAATTAACTTCAGTTAATCTAATTAACATTAGAAAACTTGTTAATCGTTCCATGTATGACGCTAATTCCTATGGGTGTATATATTCAGTGGAATCGAGGTCTGCAGCGCAAAAGCCAGTATGAGTGTTTCACACCAGATTTATGCATTTATTAATGCTACTAAAGGCTTCCCAAAAATTGACTGCAAAAATTAGTTATTTCATAAATATTTTGGGCCTTAAATATTGATGTGGTACCAATGCAGATGGGCATGTATATTCACATATTTGTGTATATGAAACATACGTACAGCAGTTAGAAGGGTGAAATTCCTGATCTCCTAGAGTTTTTAAACCGACAGAGATGTCATATCCAGGGTATACGATGAAACTGCAGCATCCAGCTTTGATTGCCTTTATTATTCTCAACCCATTAAATCATTTTACTTACTCTTACTCCCTTAGTAAATAAAGTATTGTAATCATATAAAATTGTCGATATCGAGTTCTTACTGGAAATACACGTTTTGAGGTCCCCTGGGTCAGAAAAAGTGGTTTTTAGAAAATGGTTTCCCTCTGTCTCTCGCTCTCTCTCTCTCTCTCTGTAATGAATAATGTAATTATACCTTATGTCGTGACTGCAAAATGTTTGGAACGGACAATTTCCAATAAAGTATACTTTGTCTTGGAATAGCAATATTTGCAAAATGTTCACAAATCCTTGTACCAGTTGAAACTCCATAAAAACATGCTACCTATACCTCTCCGTAAACAGCTCATTAGTACATTAATATTTCCGTATTTTGATTATTGTTGTATAGTTTATAATGATCTAACCTCCAAACTGAATTTTTTTTTTTGCATTAGCTTTCGCCACATCAGCCATACTGAACTGAATTTAAAATTACAAAGATCACTTAAATTCTGCATCCGGTTTACATTAAATGTTAGAAAAGATGACCTAACTACACATAACCATAGTTTAAACTGGCTTAATGTTGAGTACTGCAAAAGGTATTTTACTGGCAATTTTATGTATTTGATGCTCAAATTACAAACACCAAAATATCTGGCGGATATGTTTACAGTAAAAGCTACACTGGACTTACGAACCACAAGGACTGTTGACTCTAGTGTAGTGGAAGAAGAAATGCAAAAATAAATAGTTTTGAAAAATATTTTAAGTGAAATAATTTGGCAAAAATAATGTATTTTAGAGTCAGCTACTGTAATTTAAGGCCATTGCTATTAGGGAGACAAAGACACAAGAATCCATTAAATTAATACAATGCCACTTGGCCAACTGTTTTGTAAGAGAAGGCATTCTTTCGAACAGTCTGCACCCTGCCTACTAACAAGAATAGTCTGAGCTAGACATTCACCAGAACATTACTTCAGGAATCGCTCTCTCAGTGCAGTTCCACAATATATTAATCAGTTTATAATATCTTTGCAAATAACTTGTAGTTATTATTTTATTAGAATATATTTATTGTTAGCAGTGGTGACTACTTTCTTATTTCTGATACTTTTCTCCTAAAAATATATACTTACAAGCCCCTTTTACTAAACCGCTCGTGCTACACCAACTGTTACTACAAACACACCAAATACATTTCACTAGACTTTACATACTACCTTACAGGACTGCTACATATCACAAACTCCTTTAACGTTACTGCTAGTAGACTATGGACCGACTTACCTACTGACATGACTAGCAAGAAAACACTTTTTAATTTTTAATTTTATTTTTATAATGTTTTTATTCCTAAAGTTTACGAGAAATTATTAAGTTTTGACAAATTATTATTATTATTATTTCTATTATCCTCATTATTAGTATTAATTTTAATTTTAAACCTGTATATAATTATTGTAAATAGTTATTTTTGTAATATTAACTTTTACAGAATGGATTTTTGACATTTTAGCAATTTCTTTTTTGAAAATGGCTCCAACGATTTTCTTTAAACTTGGTATAACAACTGTACATATCAAGAGCTACAACTTTTATTTGAAACATTTCTCAGAGAAAATTCATTTAAAGCGATTTTTGGAGGAGAAATGAGGTTACGTTTTCCTTTAAAGGGCTAATTTAGTTTATTATATCATTCCTTCATTCAAATAACATTAACTAGAATTCAATATGTTGCCAAAATTCTGAAATGGAAGAAACTCATTTGACCGAAAGTACGTATTTACTGAACAGTTTTGTTTGTTTTTTTTTTCATTTTTCTGCGGTTTTTCCATAAAAACAGCAATGGTTTTCATTACATACGTTGTAGTGGATTATTGCACTGCGATATGAAAGATCTATTGTGCCCCGGAGCCTTCTCCAATGCACAGCCGGCCTCCAGAGGCAGCATTCTGTAGCTACAGATAACACTGCCCATCACCGGACAGTGAGTTTTGTAGAGGCTTCTAGGAAGAAAAAAAATCTAAGGGCAGCATGCTGGATTCGAATCCGGGGTTCCTTCGCGTTGCTAGTCCAGCGCGCTACAAGTGAGCTAATCCCTTCCTTTCACTACATAATGTAACATTATGGTCTATTAGAAGCATACTGCGTCATTTCTAAGCTTTTTAGACAAATTTCATTATGAGGAAAAATTTTAGCTACACCAGAAAAATAAATTGGCACGTATTCCTTATGCGCTTCTTGTTGTCATTATCAACACTACTAGCATGCTTTTCAATTAAACCGTTGATTATATGTGTTTGCAATTTCCGGTTATTGGTTCCAATGATGCCTGGAAGCAATAATATATTATTCTCTTTAGTAAACTTTCAGATATATTTAATAATAATAATAATCTAGTTAATAAACATACTGAATTTCTGTTAAATTCCACAGATTATTTAAAGAAAATAATTGATGAAGTGGTAAAGTAAACGCACTTCCGGTCATCCGATTTTTTCAAACTCGGAATTTCAACAAAATGTTTAATTCTAATTAACATTATTTAAATGATGGAATAGTTTAATAAACTGAAATAGCACTTTAGATGAAACCTAACCCCACCCCTCCCTCATAACTGCCCTTAAATGAATTTTCCCAGAGAAATGTTTCAAATAAATGTTGTAGCTCTTTGTGTGTGTAGTTGATATACCAAGTATAATGAAAATCGTCGGAGCCATTTTTGAGAAAAATGCAAAAAAGTAAAAAAAAAACAACAAGTAAAGTGGTACTTCCGGTTGAGGAATTTTGACAGATGACCCACTGTCAGATGCCATGGTGATACTAAACGGAATATCAATTTCAACTTTCTACGGTTTTTCGTTTTGAGCTATGCTGTTCACATATATACATATACACACATACACACACACACCCACACACACACACACAGACCATTTGCTAAAAACCACTTTTTTGGACTGAGGGGTCCTCAAAACAGATATTTCTGGTGAAAACTCGATATCGAAAATTTTACACGATTACAATACTTCCTCTTACTAGGAGTAAGAGAAAGTAAAAAAGTCGCCATGGCATGGAAGTAATAGTATGTTAATTTTACATGTGACATTGATATGGATCAGAGTTGCTTGCCAGCACAGACTCATGTGTGAAAAAGATAGCACAATTATATGTCCTTGGTAAAAGTTCATGAGTTTTAATAAAGCCGATATAACTGTTCACTTTGTGAAACCAATAAAGACGATAATATATTATAATATTTCATTTTATAATTTTTTCCCCCCAACTATAAATGTTATAAAAAAAATAAATATTTATTTACAAACAATATAAACTTTTCATTATCAATAAAAGTCCTGGGAATTATTTTAAAATACTGTTTCAATTTACTGAAATTAATTTTGATAAAGTGAACAAAGTAGTAAACAAAGTGAGTGTGGTGCAACTTTACAGAATTACTTTTTGAGTTATTTGGGGATTTTCTTGAAAACAGTAAAATTATTTACTTTAACCTTGAATAATATTAACGTCTCGGATAAAAACTTTTATGACTATTACTTTTATTTGAAACACTTTCCTGGAAAAACTGATTTTCTTCAATGTCTGGGGAAATATCAGGTTTAAATTTAAAAATAGATGTTATTAGCGTCTGTATGGTTGAAACAGAAGGTGGTTACCTTCAGTAGGCGTTGAAACAAAAATAATTAATGTCAAATACATAACAATAGAGTTACCTTTCAATAAAATAACAGCTCTGACGTCATTTACTTAACAAAACAAAAAGGTTTAACATTAAAATAAAATATTAAAAAAAAAAAAAAAGAAGCTAAATGATAAACTTTATAATGTATTAAGAACAGTAATCAAACAGATCGTGTCCAATAAAATTGCGCAATATTACCTCGCATAATACCTTAATATTTTAATAATGTTATATAAAAATGTAATAATCCATTGTACAATGATTTCAAGAAATATTAAAACAAAAATAAACTGCTAAGAAAATATAAACTCCTTATTATATTATTAAGTGAAAAGAGATGAATTATTAACAAATCTACGACATTGGAAGGAAGGATAAACAGGAAAATTGAATCATAGGTATTTCCGATTATGGATGATATCACTTCTATGAACTTCACTTTATTGAAGTGTATCTACCACTGACTTATAGAAACTTAATATCACTTAGCTATGGTTCATACTTATCTTAGTACATTTTTTTTTTTTTTTATCTTTGCACAGATACATGATAAAATACTACATCATCCCCTCCTTGATCCAACGTTTCAATTCAATGAATGCATTTTTACTTTCTCTTACTCCTAGTAAGTATTGTAATCGTGTCAAACATTCGATATCGAGTTTTCACCGGAAATATCCGTTTTGAGGTCCCGTGAGTCAAAAAAAGTGGTTTTTAGCAATGTGTGTGTATCTCAAAAACGAAAAACCGTAGAAAGTTGAAACTTAATATTCCGTTTAGGTATCACCATTGCATCTGACAGTGGGTCATCTGTCAAAATTCCTCAACCGGAAGTACCACTTTACTTGTTGTTTTTTTTTTTACTTCTTTGCGTTTTTCTCAGAAATGGCTCAGACGATTTTCTTCAAACATGGTATATCAACTACACATACAAAGAGCTACAACTTTTATTTCTAATATTTTTCGTGGAAAATTCATTTAAGGGCAGTTATGGGGGAAGGGTTGGGTTAGGTCTTCATCGAAAGTGCTATTTCAGTTTATTAAACAATTCTATCATCTAAATAATGTTAATAGAATTAAGTATTTTGTTGAAATTCCGAGTTTGAAAAAATCGGATGTACCGGAAGTGCGTTTACATTCCCACTTTACTAAATGATTTTTCCACTTTTTCGCAATTTTCTCAAAAATGGCTCTGACGATTTTCTTGAAATTTGGTACATAAACTAAGCATGCAATGATCTACAACTTTTACTTAAAAGATTTCTCTAGGAAAATTCATTTAATGGCACTTTTAGGGGAGGGGTGGGTTATGTTTTTCTCTTAAGTGCTATTTCAGTTGATCATAAAAATCTATCATTCAAACAAAATTAATCAGAAATAAATAGACTGCCAAAATTCGAGTTTCAAAAAAATCAGAGGTGCGCTTTTGCTGGACAGTTTTTAAAATTTGTCAATTACAATTTTGAAAACTGGAGTATGAGAAAGATGTGTAAGTGTTTCACACCAGATTTTTTTCAGAACAAATACATGCAAAACCCGGGGAATCTCAAAATATATATTTCCGGTTAAAACTCCATTTTGAAAATCTGTTAGGAATGCAATTACATTCTCTTGTATCAATTATAGAAAGTAAATACAGAGTCAGAGATAGTAAAAATTTATAATGTACCAGAAAAATGATAGATTAAAAGATATTTCTTATTTTATAAGAATAAAAACGATTGCAAGTGAAGATTAACAGAGAAATGTATTAAAGTTAAGGATGTAATCAATTATTTTGTCAAGAACAAGCAGTATTTACTAAGAAACGTAAATCCAGGTTTAATACCACAAATATAACTGCAATAGTTAAAAATTACTTTAAGAAGATAAATAATAGAACTTTCACAAGTCAGCAACTTATTCTGCAATAAGAATGACCCATCACGAGATGACTTAATAAAATAGTCGTACTATTGATCAAAGTGTGAGCACTCATCATTTACTAGTTAGTTCATCCTAGAACCTTTCGTTTGTAATTAGATGAGAAAACAGAAAGAAATCTGACAGCATCTTCTCTTAAAAAGAAGTGTTGTACAAAGTATTATTAAGTATTTAGTAAATCTTTTTTTTTCGAACAATACTTCCTTCTTTTTAAATTCAATTGTTTATAACTTCTTTAAGTAATGACTAAGTGCTATAAAACTTTGGTAATAAATTTACTTAACAATACAACTCTGTCAAAATAAGAGGTGTGTTAGTACAAAGCATTGTCCCACAGGCTACTACTGCACGGTCAATGTCCTTTGGGTATGCTCTTAAGTTAAACAATACTTTGGTTCTTATTGCGTATTATTATTATTATTTCTCAAATTATTTTTTTTACAAGATTTTTTACTTTCTCTTACTACTAAGTAAGAGGAAGTATTATAATCGTGTCAAATTTTCGATATCGGGTTTCCACCGGAAATATCCGTTTTGAGGTCCCCTGAGTCCAAAAAAGTAGTTTTTAGCAAATGGTCGTTGTGTGTTGTGTATGTGAACAGCATAGCTCAAAAACAAAAAATCGTAGAAAGTTTGAACTTGATATACCGTTTAGTTATCACCATGGGATCCGGCAGTGGGTCATCTGTCAAAATTTCAACCGGAAGTACCACTTTACTAGTTGGTTATTTTACGTTTTTGCAATTTTCTCAAAAATGGCTCCAACGATTTTCTTCAAACTTGTTTTATCAACTACACATATTAACAACTACAAGTTTTATTTGAAACATTTCTTCGGGAAAATTCATTTAAGGGCACTTCTGAGATAAGGGTGGGGTTAGGTTTTCATCTAAAGTGCTATTTCAGTTTATTAGACAATTTTGCCATCTAAATAATGTTAATTAGAATTAAATATGTTGTTGAGATTCCGAGTTTGGAAAAAATCGAATAACCACAATGGCGTTTATTTTAACACTTTTCTAAATGATTTCTTCACTTTTTCGCGATTTTCTCAAAAATAGCTCCGACGATTTTCTCGAAACATCTAAAATAAACTAAATATGCAAAGATCTACATCATTTATTTAAAACATTTCGCTGGGAAAATTCATTTAAGGGCACTTTTAAGGGAGGAGTGGTGTTACAGCTTCCTCTAAAGTGCTATCATAGTTGATTAAACAATTCTATCATCCAAACAACTAATTAGAAATGAATAGATTGTTAAAATTCCAAGTTTCAAGAAAATTAGTAAACCGGAGTGCGCTTTTACTGAACAGTTTTTCCAGTTTTCGACGAATTTTGTTACATTTGGTACACAAACTATAAATTTTCAATTATAATTTTGAGAACTGTTAGTAAGAGAGAGTGTTGTGAGGGTTCACACCAGATTTTTTACTTTCTCTACTGCTGTGAGAAAATGTAAATTTCGATATCGATTATTCACCGGATATTCATTCATACATGTTTTGAGGTCCCATGAATCCAAAAAAGTTGGTTGTTTTAAGAAATTGGTCTGCTTGGAAGTCTCAGCATAACTTAAAATAACCGGAAGTAACACTTTACTAGATGGATTTTTCAGTTTTCTTTTTTTTTGTTGCGATTTTCTCAAAAATGGCTCCAACGATTTTCTTTGAATTTGGAATATTCAACTACACTATACATAAAGAGCTACAACTTTTATTTTTGAAAAATTATTCCCGGGGATAAATTCATTTAAGTGGAATTTTGGAGGAGAAATGGGAGTTGTGTTTTCTTCTAAAGCGTTAATTTCAGTTTATTTTATCATTATACATCATCTACATAATATTAATTTCCTACGAAATTCCAAGTTTGAAGAAAATTGCTTTACTGGAAGTGTAACTTTATTTCTCCATAGAGACCCTGTAATAGGATCCGAAGAGAGGGATCCAAAGCAGAGAGAGAGAGAGAGAGTCTCACTCACTAGTTTAGGCCAGACTAGAGTGGGAGAAACTGTTTAAAATAGAGCTGTGTCAGCCTACGGAAAGAGTCTACCGATAGTCTTGCAGTAGAGTTCATACAGCAGTCACAACGCGTCATCAACCTTTCTCTTTACCTCTCACTACCATTTTCTATATTTTGTTGTAAAATATCCAAGCAGTTTGTGCTAATTTTCGATTATATAGTGTTCACCCATACTTCTAGTTTATTTATCTATACAACCCATTTTCTCTCCTTCTTAAACCCATTTTTAACCCCAAAGAAATATTCCATTTTCTAAAATCCACTTTTTTTTGTACTCAGGGTTACCTCAAAACGTGTATTTCCGGTGAAACTTCGGTATCGAAAATTTGATATGATTACAACAATACTTCCTTTCTCTCAATAACAGTAAGAGAAAAGTAAAATAAGAAAGTTAAAGTAAAAAAATACAAACTAAAATTTATTTAAATAAATCTATAAGACTAAACTACGTATATTTTTTATTATTTTTTTTGTAAACAAAAATATTTAAGACAATTTGTATAACCTTTGTGGTCTTCCCTAACCTTCAATCTATTAATAAAATTAAACATTTGGTCATACGATTACGAATTATTTGTCCTTGTCTTAATGTCACGCTGTCTGTCTTTGTTTTATATTCACTCTAATTAATTATCACCAATGATTCGAACTGTATATCATGGTTCAGAGATTTGACCATGTAAAATATAGAAAGAGGATATTTAAAATAAAATTATCAGCTGTTTATCTTGATTTAAAGAATTTAATAATAACAGTAATAATAATAGATTCTTTAAATAGTTACAATAATAAATGAGTTTAATGCTTTAATGTGGCAGTATTCCAAAAAAAAAAAAAAACTCAACTCTTGACGTATACGCACATGGCATTAGTGATTTCACAAAATTTTATCAAATAATGGTTTTTGCAATTTATATAATATGTAGTTAGTATACTAAGTTTATGGGGCAGGTGTTGCTGTAGGGGTTATGAGCATGGACTTGTAAGTGGGAGGACCCCAGTTCGAGTCCCGCTTATAACTGCTAAATTTTATATTTGTTTAAAAAATGTTATTAGTAAAGTAGGTGTTTCCGCCCCCGTTCATGACACCTAATTGGTAGTTGGACGTTAAGCCCGCCTAAAAAAATAGGCATTACTTTACTTATACTAAGTTTAAAGCAAAACAGTTGGAGCCGTTTTCAGAAAAGTTTAGAAACCAAAACAAATCCACTGAATACTTCCGTTGACCGCGTATTAAGCCAAAGCCTTGCTGTCAGGAACATAAACGAAAGATCAAGTTTGAATATTTTGCAATTTTCAGTTTTTGAGTTTTAATCACACACACACACACACACACACACCAGTTTCTTCTAAAAAGCCTTCTTACGTTCGCAGCTTTCAAGCTTGAATCTTTTATAAATATCCATTAATCCCTATTATTTTAAAAGGAAATGGAACCTTCCATTTTCTTGAAATGGGACTTTTAATACATGAGGTCTGTAATACTGCATAGTACTCACAGAAGCCTTCTTCAAATCAATTCTAACTAAAAAAAAAAAAATATGATTCTAAGAAAAGTACAGCTAACTTTTGGTAGTAAATGTACCAACTGGATTGTTTATAGTTAGTTGGGGAGGGGCCATATTGCTGGAAAATATCAAAGATTTGCCTGCCTTATTTCGTGGTCTCGGATAAGTTTCGGATTAATTTCAGGATATCTAGATTAAACGGTGTGTTATCACATTGAATTTCATGATAAGAGAGATGAGATCATTATCATATTGATCATATCAATCTATCCTTATAATTAATTAATAGAATTAATGATAAGAAAAATGCGATCTTCGATCTGCTTTTAGTTTTGCTATTCGCCACAAGGGCATTAAGAGATAACAGGCTCACCTCCAGGCAACTGTGTCCTCCGCAGATAAGTGTTGGCTTTTCCAGTAAGAAGGAATGCGTTCTCCCTTGTCTTGCGGTGTACTAGCCTGTAAAAACGCATTGTTTATGAAGATATCCTGAAAACGGCGATGAAACGCCTTCATCAAAATGGCGAAAACTTAAACATCAAAAAGCTGATTAATGATGTTTCCCATAAAATAATGATAATTATCCATCCGTTATCCAAAACCTCCGAGATACCCATACAGTTTATCCAACTTGACGACATTGTACTGGCAAGCAGCTCTTAGATCTGTTAGTGTATTAAGAGATCGTTACAAGGCTGATTTCCATTCATTCGGAGAGGATTGAAAGCTATTTATTTCTCGTTTGGGTGCCTATGATTTTTTTCAAAACAGATGGCCTTGGGATGGAAAGGGATCGATCGCCTTGCGCTGGCGATTCTTCAGAAATAGTTATAGAAACCAGTGCTCTTTTGCAGTATTTGAAAAGGTTTGCTATTAATGGAAGATCCCATACTTATTGAGAATCTGCACAAATCTTATGACTTTCCTGTTTCAAAAAAATATGGGAAAATATGTGAGAGAGAGAGAGAGAGAGAGAGAGAGAGAGAGAGAGAGCTGAACTAGAGTAATAAAAGCTATTCGTCTAGGATAGGAATCTTAGAAGATATCAGGCTTACTTCCAGGCCACTTATCCTCTTCCGATATGTAAATGACTTTACAATAACAAGAAAAGAAAACGGCAACGTCATATGCTGCAACGGAGTAAATGATTTATATGGCTCCGGTTCTAACTTCTGGGGAAACAATATCCTCCAATTCTAACAATTTCATATGGGAACTGGCTCCTCAGATTCCTACATCTAATTCAAAGGACGGATTTGGGAGAGTAATCTAATGATCAATGAAAAATGTTCTCTCATTTGCAAACAGATTAAAAGAAAATTTATAATTATTAAATAATTTAAGAATAATAATTATATGTTTAATGTTTTGAATTTAAAAAAAAATATAAATATATTTAGTAGTAGCGTAGAGCTAATGTTAATATTGGCCACCAGACTATATATATCCAACTGGAGGTGATGTAACTTACCGCACAACGGCAACCGGTAGGCCATAATTTGTAAACTGCTACACCCACAGAACCTACCTCACCGCCACGCCAGACGGCCGACCTCGTTATATTACTAACTCCTATTATTTATTATTATGCACATATATATAATATACACTGGCAAATATTTTGTTAAAACTTTATAATATGCCTTGAACTTCTTCATTTCAATTAACCTTCACAAGGTCATCAACTAAAATCTTAAATATATCTAAAACAAAAACAATAATAATAATGATGGTTTGATTGAGGAAAGTGTGCTGGGTCCAACAGTTGGAGACTGTACTACGACCGGACAGTGCTCATTGACAGAACAGTCCATCACAACCGACCCGATATTCTGCTTTATGACAAGGAGAGGAGGGCAGTAACGTTGGTGGACATAGCAGTTCCCCGAATACCAACAACCTCCTACAAGTAATGACGGAAAACAAACGGAAGTATGCAAAGCTTGGGTCCGAAATAAAGAGACTGTGGGAAGTGGAGGCTCTCCGAGTAGTAACCGAGTAGTCCTCTCGGCAACTGGGATAATGCTCCACGAATTGCACGAAAGTATAGCCACGCTGGAATTGGACCTCCAGAAAGAAGTTGGGTTGTGACAACACGTGCCATATTGTCCGGAAATTCTTTAAGGAACAATGAATAATAATGTGCTTGGATTCACCACTTACATTATTACATCTTATCCCGTATATAATTGAGGTTAAAAAAAGAAATAATAATAATAATAATAACTAATTAATCTGTTCCATATATTTACTTTCACTTACTCCTAGTAAGAGGAAGTATTGTAATCGTGACAAATTTTCGATATTGAGTTTTCACCGGAAATATCCGTTTTAAGGTTCCCTGAGTTCAAAAAAGTGGTTTTTAGCAAATGGTCTGTAAGTGTGTGTGTATGTGAATAGCGTAGCTCAAAAACGAAAAATCGTAGAAAGTTCGAATTGATATTCCGTTTAGTTATCACCATGGGATCCGGCAGTAGGTCATCTGTCAAAATTTCTCAACCGGAAGTACCACTTTACTAGTTGGTTTTTTTACGTTTTTGCGATTTTCTCAAAATGGCTCCAACAATTTTCTTCAAACTTGTATATCAACTACACAGACTAACAGCTACAACTTTTCTTTGAAACATTTCTCGGGAAAATTCATTAAGGGCACTTCATTAAGGGCATTCATTAAGGGTGGGGTTAGGTTTCCATCTAAAGCGCTATTTCAGTTTATTAAAAAATTCTGTCATTTAAATATTGTTAATTAGAATTGAATATGTTGTTGAAATTCCGAGTTTCAAAAAAATTGGATAATCGGAAGTGCTTTTACATTACCACTTTACTAAATGATTTTTTTCACTTTTTCGCGATTTTCTCGAAAATGGCTCCGACGATTTTCTTGAAACTTCCAATATAAACTAAACATACAAAGATGTATAACTTTTATTTAAACCTTTTCTTTGGAAAATTCATGTAAGGGCACTTTTGGAGGAGAGGTGGGGTTATGTTTTTCTCTAAAGTTTTTTTTTTTTTTTTTTTTTTTTAATTTAAGGCGTCTCAACATCTGAGGTCATTTGCGCCCGGAGCCTTCTCAGTGCACTGCCGGCCTCCGGACAGTGTTCTCCCGTTACAGACAACACTGTCCATCACCGGACAGTGAGCTGTAGGGGCTCCTAGGAAGAGAAAATCTAAGTAGCACGGCTGGATTCGAACCCGTGATCTCCGCGTTGCTAGTCCAGCGCGCTACCACTGAGCTAATCCCTTCCCTTTTCTCTAAAGTGCTATCATAGTTGATTATACAATTCTATCATCTAAACAAAAATTAATTAGAAATAAATAGATGGCTAAAATTCCGAGTTTCAAGAAAATTAGTAAACCTGAAGTGCGCTTTTACTGGACAGTTTTTTCAGTTTTCGACGAATTTCATTAAATTTGGTACACAAACCATTAAATTTATCAATCACAATTTTGAAAACTGGAGTAAGAGAAAGTTGTGTGAGTGTATCACACCAGATTTTTTTTGTTATTGCTTGCAACAGGAAGATTGTAATCGTGATGAGATCTTTCGAGATGTTGAGCTTCATCAGAAATATATATTTAAACACAGTGAAGGGGGCATCAGTTTTGGATTCAATCAATTTATATTTAAATGTTATAATAATTAATGGAAGGGAATGGAATAGCTAAGTGGTTAGCATACTGGCCTCCCACGTGGAGGACCGGGGTTCGAGTCCAGCTGTGCTACCCTTAGATTTTTTTCTTCCTAGGAGCCTCTACAGCTCCTAAAAAGCCTCGTTACAGTGTCTGAGAGCTTCTCGGCCGGCAGTGCACTGAGAAGGCTCCGGGCTCCAATGATCGTAGATGTTGACCCGCCTTAAATGAAAAAAAAAAAAAAAAATTAATGATGAATTTTCCTAAAACTTTCTAATGTTATAAAGGAAAATTTTCAAGCTTCCTTCTTTTTATTTTGACTAGGAAATCTAAACACAGAGGAAAACAAAATTGCATAAGATGTCTGTGGGATATAAAAAAAAAAAGAAGAAGTAAGATTTGCTCTATTTTAAGGCTAAATATTTTCTGGTCGGCTACTGAAATGAAAGCACTATATATATATACGAATTCCATTAGTTATACACAAAAGAATAACAAAAGTAACATGATTTCAACCACTTTCAACAACATAAAAGACAAAAGGGTATAAGAATAAAAAATAAAAAATAAAAAAATAAAAATAAAAAAACAAGTCCTATTGAAAATGTAATTTAAGGCCTGTTCTTGTTGTTGTTGATGTTGTTTTTCCTTCCTTATAAAAAAGAAGTAATGGAACAATCGATTATAATGCACGAGTGAGTTTTCAAACTGTATGAAAGGTTATTGTAGCCAATAGACTTAGCGTCTACGCAAAAAAAAAATATATATAGTTACATATATAAACTTTCATAATCTCCTTACTTTCTCTTACTCCTGTAAGAAGAAGATTTTGTTCATTTATATAAGATTTTACAAAATTGAATTACATGTTTTGGGAGTCCTTAAACACCTTTTAAGGTCCCATATATCAATGGCTGAATGGATGAACTGTTTGATAAGGTCAGCGGGGATGATGAATTATAGTCAGAATTAATAGGAAGATTAAGGACAATATTGTGAAGAAGTTATATCTATCGGGTGTCACGAAACTAATTTTTTTTTTTTTTAAATTATGTACTTAAATAAACAATTAATGGTATCTCTCTCCCTCTGTATGTATGGATGTGAACAACAGTATAGCTCAAAAACGAAAAATCATAGAAAGTTCGAACTTGATATTCCCGTTTAGATACTGTAAGGCATGGCAAAGTCATAGCAATGTCAAACATTCACAACAGATAACAAAGAAAGAATAATTTACAACTAGTGGCCTAACCAGCTGCCTGACTTCAAGACCAGGCCGCGGCCCAACAAACAAACCAAGGGTAAATACCCTTACATCAAAGCAAGCACCGCAAAGGCTGGCCACTGACCTAAATCGGTGGTCTCCAAACTAACCAAGGTCGCACACTAGGACAGATGTCTTGGTGTGAGTATTGCTAACACTAATATATAAACTTCGCCCCATTGGAAGAGGGGATGATTATACGATTATACTTCAGTACGTTAATATACGAGCAGCAGCTTACGCGTCCCTATACAGTTTTTATTTATATTATTATTTTAGTTGTGCATCTTAGTTCACTTACCTTAACATTCTAAATTACTAGTTATTTATCTTCTATTTATTTCTAAGTATTTTTTGTTAATAGTTACCATTTTTTACGTTTAAATTATTGTTCAAATACAGTCTATTTTTATAATTTCCGTGTTAATACTTCGAGCACTAACTTCCAAAACTCTCTAAACTAACTTCCGCCCTCTTCAAGACATCTACTACATACCTCAGGAACCACATTAAACGATTCCACTACATCTTGTAGTATCACGGTGGGATCAGATCATCCAATAAACGATTCCACTATAATACCATGGGATCCGATAGTGTCGTTATAAGTCGAAAATTCCTCAACCGGAAGTATCCCACTTTACTGAACGGTATTTTTTTTTTTTACACAATTTGGCGATTTTCTCGTTAATGGTTCTAAATGGTTTTCTTTAAACTTGGTATACCAACTAATACGTACAAAGATCATTAACTTTTATTTGAAATGTTTCTCCGGGAAAATTCATTTAAGGGCAATTTGGGTGCGTGGCGGGGGGGGAGGTTTTCCTCTAATGTACTATATCAGTTTATTACAATTCTATCATCTAAATAATATTAATTAAACTTAAATAAATATATTGTTGAAATTTCGTGTTTGAAGAAAATCGGATGACCGGAAGTACGTTTTTACTGAAAAGTATTTTTCAATTTTCTGTAATTTTCTCTAAAACGGTACGATTTTCATTAATTTTTGCATGTGAACTACTTAAGGGGGCTTTTGAGGGTGGGAGTGGGTAATGTTTTTCTCTAAAGTGCTATCTTAGTTGATTATTACAATACTCCTATCTAAACAAAACTAATTAGAAATAAATAGATAAAATAAAATAGCCAAAATTCCAAGTTTCAAGGAAATTAGTTAACGGGAAGTGCGCTTTTACTAAATAGATTTTTCAGTTTTCGCGATTTTCTCCATTAAAAAAACCTACGAATTTCATTAAATATGCTATATATAACTATAAAATTTTTCAATTACAATTTCGTAAACTGCAGTAAGAGAAAGTTGTGTGAGTGTTTCACACCAGATTTTTTTTTTCTTAAACTACCCGTGTAAAAAGGTGTTTGGCTGAACAATATTTTTTTTTAAAAATACAAGATATTTTATTATTTACAAAACAAAGAAACAAAATTTATAAGAAGAATCGCAATACAACAAGAATTACACTCACACTAACAACAGATGTGTTACATTCGTTCGAATGTATTGGAGAGAACAGTTACAGCCAGCCGCCTACAAGAGCTCAGATCCAGTCTTGTCCTTGATTTACAGTTACAAGGTCTGGTATATGGGACAGACTAACTCCTACTCGTGCTAACTGTTCATTTTATTTAAATATTATTCTACTTTATTAATACTCTTCTGTATTTATTTTAAAATAAATATCTGGAAAAAAAGTGCCTTTAGCAATTAAAATACAACTAAAATATTATAACAATTTAGGCGCCGCGATAGCAGATAGGTAGAGACATGGACTGCAGGAGATAAAGAGGGCGGTAAAGAGGCAGTGTAGCCTTGAATTCGTGATTTAATTCCTTTCGAAAAATATATTTTTTCCCAGAAGGATATGGCCATTACGACCTCTACTATGTCCACCTACTGAAACCTAACTAAGGTGTAATGTAATGGTGTGGAGTTGTATTTGTAGTAGTGGTAGTGTGTAGCACGAGCGTTTTAGTGAAAAGGGCTTATAAGTTGTAATTTTAAAAGAGAATGAAGTGTTAGCAATAATAAGGAAGTCGCACCGTTTTTCAAAAGATATATTCTCTAAGAGAAATTAAGTTAACAATATGCTTATAAATTAATTGGAATAATTCTTAAAACTTGATACTGGCTCTGATGTTTTCACTTTGGTAGCTAGAACGAGTCTGTAGTAAATTTAAGTATTTTACAATATCACACTATTATGTTTAAGAAATTAAGTATTTATCAAGATTAATGCAAAACTGGCACAGATACTTAGAGAGCAATTCCTGAAGTGTCCTGTTTGAAGGTTGATGTGAGACTCTCCACTCTTTACTCTTTTTTAAAACTAATGTTAGAATCTATTCTTTGGATTGCTCTCTCTCTCTAGAGGGGGAAATTAGCTTGTACAAAGGTTTGACCTACCGGGATTTGTGCCTTTGTTTAATGATCCAAATTTGCAGTACCTGACACTAAAGTACAATCTTTTTGAAGATAATTTCACAGTCTAATATATTATAAAATATTAACAAAAATACAATTTTGGATACTATAAAATATTCAGAAACTTTAAACTATTATTTTTCGATTTTGTCCTTCCACTACATTATCCCCCCTCCTGGAGAAATTTTTCGGCACGAAAACTTTGGGAGATAATCTGGAGTTGTAGAGGCTTGGAAGTTATCGAGAGGCGTGTGTGTAACGTCTGCAAGGTTGCCGTGTGTTGTAGGGTGCAGTCATCTTCTTCTGCGGCTAACGCTGCTTGAAGGTGTGAGCGTTGCGTCGTGTTTGAATGTATTCTCAAGCGAACGCTGCGTGAGTGGGTGAACGTTGCTGTGGTGGTAGGCTGATAGGTGAACAGCGAACACTGCTTGGCGAGTGAGAGTGTTGCGGATGAAGAAGTGACTGGCAATGGGTAGACAGGTCGGTACTGTAGGTGTGTATGTAGTTTCTTGAATTAACTCTATATGGACAAAAAAAAACTCTTAAGTATTTCAAAAATAATTAACACATAAATAAATACACAAAATACGCAAATAAAAAAAATATATATATTTAATAAGCGTGCAGGGATGCGCAAGGATGTGAGGATAATAGCAAAGGGTATGAGAAGATGAAGATCTTTTCCTTTTGTAGAAATCTTGTGTTTCTGAAAATAATCATACAGAGTTATACATTAATTTATATGATAAAATTTCTAACAAATAACGTGCAATATTGACTAATCATAACATGCAATTAAATTCATGCGCATGCAATAACATTCGTGCTCATGCAATGGTGCAGTCGACGAAGATTCTTGGATCTGTAAAAGAGAGGTTAAACAAATTTAAATTTCAACAAATATTAGTGTAAAAATTATTAAAGCTAAGAAGTAAAGATGAATATATATCTTGAGGGAGTATGCACAAGGGTGAAGACGACTGTATGTTCATCAGCTCTTCAGCTTTGCTGTGTTTTCTAAATACCTTAAGTTAACAATAACATTAAAAATAACATTAAAATACAAATGATAAACAAGTACAAGAATAATACAAATTATTTAATTTCCTTTTAAGGCAAACTGAAAAAAAAATATTAATTAATTAGGTAAATACAATATATAAAAAAAATATTAATATCATCTCATCAAAAGTAACTACGAATTCACTTGGTGATCTTGATTTCTGCAAAATAGAATAAATTACAATTATTATTTAAATATACAATGCAATAATTACAAATATTAAAGCCGGAATAATTTTATGACTCGAAGTACGATAGTTTTCAGTGCTGAAACAAAAATAATATGTCATTATTGCAACAACTTAATTAGATATAAACCTGATACATTTATTGTTACATATAACATTTACATGTGGTGTAGTATGTAAAGTTAAGAAGTGTGATAGATTGAGAATTATTTCAAGAGATTCAATGTATAGTTGTGTATGTATTGTGTGCGCGAGGTGGCACAGAAATTTTGTGGCTAGTTACTAGGAATTTTAGTGAACTTAGCGATTAGTACTAAATTGGTGCGTTTGAGTACTAGTTGAAAATTGAATGTTGAATTTATTAAGTGTTAGATACGTGCGCAAATTAATGATTGCCCTGTAAGAACGTTTCTACAAGTATTAATTGGAAATTGCCTTTTAATTGCGAAAGTATGAATTCGCCAGAAAATTTGGAATTTTCGACATTGTCCGCATGCAAATGAAGGGACGTGATGCCATAGTTAGGTATTACCTAGTTAGACAGGACTGATGGAAGCAGGTATGATTGCGCCATAGTCATATCAGGTTTTCGAGAAAGCGACTGAGGGCTAACTCGTTTTGGGCTGTATTTGGAAACAATTACGAGCCGTATGTCCAAATTTTGAACAATATTGGCAAGTGGGCCTATTTTGGAGGTTATTGCTAGTTTCGTTACCATTATTATGACTATACTGGGATCTATCTGAATAAGGGTTAAATCGCGAATTGTTTGAATTAATTCGAGGGCTATGATTATTACTATAATATTGATTATTATTATTATTGTTGTAACGATTATTATATACCCTACGATTGAAATTTTTTGGTACATTAAAATTGTTAGGCATTTTGCCAAAGTTAGTACGAGGTTTTGGTCTGAATTTATTGGTGCAGTCCACGTCAAAATGTGGACCGGAACAATGGCGGCAAGGTCTGTTCCTTATTACATTAAATACTCTACAAGTGGTAGTTGGTTTTAATTGTTGCTTTTGACTTTTATTACGATGCGGGCATTCTCTGTGGAAATGCATTTGTCCACAGTAACGACAAGGAGATGGAGGTGTACGGTTAGAATTTTTCGAAGTTACAGCGAAAACTGTGGGGTTTGTTTCAGAAGCCTGAACTTCTTTTAGGGCATTGGCATAGGAAAGTGCTTCATCTAATTTTTGAGGAAGCTTCGTTCGTACCTCATTACGAAGCGGTTGAGGAAGTGACTTCAAGAATGCATCAGTGGCCAGTTTATCTAGAATTGCTTGTAAGGCCTCGAATGGGTTAGCTTGAGCTTTTAAATGAATGGCGGATTGGATATGTCTAATCCTATCCGCGAATGTTTCAGGAGACTCAGTGGGCAAGGACTGAATATTAGTCATCTGTTGTAAGAGGACTAAGGGTGTTTTTTCCTTACGAAATCGGGTTAGAAGTCGCTCTGAAATTAGAGGATACGTTATAGTTGTACCCTGGCGTTGTAATTCCGCTTTCTGGGTGTCGTAAAATATTTTTGCAGACCCTGAGAGCCTAAGAGCTAATATTTCTAATTTAGCAGCGTCGTCCCAGCCAGAAAGACTAGCACAATGGCTAATTTGGTCAAGGAAATCTGAAACTTTGGCTGAATTTTCGCCATCGAAGGTAGGTAAGCTATTGATTAATTGCAAATTTCTTAAGGGACTAGGTTGATTATTAATTGGAGGATTTGCTAATTGCTGCTGCGCAAGTAAATATTCTACAGCAGCGTCGATGCCCATGTCTTGTCCATTAATCTTATACATTTTGTCAGGGAACGAATTGCTTGGGGAAAGATTATATTTTTCAAGACGTCTACGTAATTGGAGTAAATTGCCTCCAACAGAAAGGTTATTATCGCTTAATATCTTTATAATTTGGGATCTATTAAGTACACTCATAAATTCAAAATTCGAAAGGGATTGAGGTACTAGTGGTACAATTACAAAAATTTAAAAATGAAATTCACTAGAAAATTCAATAATGGGAAATATTGAAGATATTTCCGCTGAGAAAGTAATTTAAAAAAAAACAATCAAATTATCTGATGGATAATTTGTTTAATTATGAAATTAAAATTTTTACGTACTTGTAAATTGTGGATTCTCGTTGGAAATATCCCAAACAGCTGGCACCAATGTAATGTATTGGTGTGGATGTGTGTATAGGTAGCTTGTGGCGTAGCGTTTTAGCGAAAAGGGCTTGTATGTTTGCTTGAGATAGAATGCAAGAATAATTAAGAACTCACTGGTAGTTTAAAACAATATATTCTCTAAGAGAAATTAAGTTAACAACAATATGCTTATAAATTAATTGGAATAAACTCTTAAAATTTGATATGGCTCTGATGTTTTCACTTTGGTAGCTAGAACGAGTCTGTAGTAAATTTAAGTATTTTACAATATCACACTATTATGTTTAAGAAATTAAGTATTTATCAAGATTAAAGCAAAACTGGCACAGATATTTAGAGAGCAATTCCTGAAGTGTCCTGTTTGAAGGTTGATGTGAGACTCTCTTTTTGAACTGAACTATTTGAAAGCTATGGCAGACTCTATTCTTTGGAATTGCTCTCTCTCTCTCGCGGGGGAATTTTCTTACAAAGGTTTGGCCTAACGGAATTTAGTGTCTTTGTTTTCTTAATAGCAATGACAGATTTAATATACCTGGTTCTAAAATACACACTTTCTGAAGGTAAATTCACAGCACTAAAATAATTATAAAATATTAACAAAAATACAATTTTGGATACTATAAAATATTCAGAAACTTTAAACTATTATTTTTCGATTTTGTCCTTCCACTACAAAGGACTCCATCCTAACAGGTCTATTTCACTTAGAAATTTCATGATCTGGAAGGATATCCTCAAGACTACAAACAGATACCACAGAATTTGAAGTTTTTAAAGAACTATTGAGCCCGCAATGCCAGTGAGGCAAACCGTTAGCAACGCAGCCTACTTTTTTATTCATATTTTACTTTCTCTTACTCCTAGTAAGAGGAAGTACTGTAATCCTGTCAAATTTCCGATATCGAGTTTTCCGGAACATCCGTTTTGAGGCCCCCTGAGTCCAAAAAAATGGTTTCAGCAAAATGCTGTGTGTGTGTGTGTGGTGTGCTGTGGTTGTGTGTGTGTGTGGTTGTGTGGAACAGGATACTTCAAAAAAAACGAAAAACCGTAGAAAAGTTGAAACTTAATATTCCGTTTAGGTATCACCATTGCATCTGACAGTGGGTCATCTGTCAAAATTCCTCAACCGGAAGTACCACTTTACTTGTTGTTTTTTTTTTTACTTCTTTGCGTTTTTCTCAGAAATGGCTCAGACGATTTTCTTCAAACATGGTATATCAACTACACATACAAAGAGCTACAACTTTTATTTCTAATATTTTTCGTGGAAAATTCATTTAAGGGCAGTTATGGGGGAAGGGTTGGGTTAGGTCTTCATCGAAAGTGCTATTTCAGTTTATTAAACAATTCTATCATCTAAATAATGTTAATAGAATTAAGTATTTTGTTGAAATTCCGAGTTTGAAAAAATCGGATGTACCGGAAGTGCGTTTACATTCCCACTTTACTAAATGATTTTTCCACTTTTTCGCAATTTTCTCAAAAATGGCTCTGACGATTTTCTTGAAATTTGGTACATAAACTAAACATACAAAGATCTAGAACTTTTACTAAAAAGATTTCTCTAGGAAAATTCATTTAATGGCACTTTTAGGGGAGGGGTGGGGTTATGTTTTCTATAAAGTGCTATCCTAGTTGATTATACAATTCTATCATCCAAACAAAATTAATTAGAAATAAATGGATGGCCAAAATTCCAAGTTTCAAGGAAATTAGTTAACCGGAAGTGCGCTTTTACTGAACAGTTTTTTCAGTTTTCGACGAATTGTATTAAATTTGTTACACAAACTATAAAATTTGTCAATTATAATCTTTAGAACTGGAGTAAGAGAAAGTTGTGTGTGTGTTTCACACCAAATTTTTTTTACATTGCTATCCAGAAATATCTGTTCCTGCATAGTACCGAGCAGTTTCTCCAGCGCAATGACTTTTTCCTTACATGAATAAGGCTTAGCCCCATAATAGTTCTAATGGATGGCGGTGAAATGATTCCCTACCAGAAGCTCTAAGCTAAAAGCTATCTGGGCATGGGAAGGAGAAGTCCAACCGCCCGCTTAAAGACAGTGCCTGACTCCCATGCAAACACCATTCAAACAATCATTAACTGTTCTGATACCATCACTCTGCCAGTCAATCTGTCATTCTCTTCTCATGCTTTCATACCCTCACTCAAAATTACACAGTATAAAGTCCTGGGAGTCTTCGTTCGTATTCTTGATAACATCTTTTAAATTTTGATTAAACTTCGAAGACTTAAATGCACAGATATAAACCTATCACTATTATTTGAAACATTTTACCGGTAAAATTGAATTTAGAGGATTCAAACAAATCTGAGATTGAAATTTCCAATGTTGCGTACATTCAGTATTGTTAGGGTAAGTGAATAAATACTTTCAGGCTTAAAGAAAATTGTTAATTGTATTAACAAGGATAAGAGCAAGTCGTATAAGTATTTCACAACAGATTTTTTACTATTCTAGGAGAGAAGTATTGCTTTCACGTTTCAGATTTTAGAAATTGAAGTCATCGGAAATTCATACCTTCAGGGGCATCCTGGTCCCATTTTTTTTTTCTTGAATCGTGTTTATTTTGTCTCTGACTGATAACTAGAAAGATAGATTTATTAGTTTCAATAATCCAAATAAAGAGTTTGGATTCAATAAATACAAAATTTAACGTAAACATTGAAACTGATATACATTGGATTTAAGATATTATTTATTTTTTTTTTTACATCCGATATCATAAATTCCATTTAACATTTATCCATTATTGCGGAAATGTTAAGAAAAAAATAGAAAACGCGTTATGGTTAAACTTAATCGATCGTTTGAATATCTCAAGTGGATCCGACAAGTTGGTTTCGATTCTTTCATGGTTTCTCGCAATTCTCTCGTAAGCGGGACCGATGATTTTCGTCGGAAAATCTCTCCTAGTCCACCAACTGACTGGTACCTTATCTATAACTGTAACGTGCAAGAGACTTGGAAACCCCATACAAAGATTACAGATTGAACTAAAATAGATGTAAACAAACATTACAAACTTCTTTGCTAGATACTTGACAAACCAATAAACAGTCAGCACTACGATAAATATATATAAGTGCGCATATTTCTTTTCTCGTACCATGAGAAGTACTTGAACTTTAAGATGCAGCTAAAATGTCGAACCTTAATAAAATATGGCAAAGATCTTTCGCCGTAGATCAATGTTTTTAAAAAAAAAAAAAAACGAGTAACCTAACTATATAAGAAATATAGCTCAAAAGTTCTCTCCATTTTTATCTGATCTTGCCAAATCCGGCTACAATAAATTCCAACAAAACTAACTTCACATACTAATCCTACAGTAGTAAATCTAACTTCTACCCAACTACTCCCTTAATACCGAACATGGCTAAGGCGCTTATGCACTTAAAAACAGAATGCTATGAAATACAAACATAACTTTCTTTTAGTACATTTCTCTTCTTCCGTTGAACAGTTTTCATCCAACCCTTTATTATTCAAACAATTAAGAGCGAAAAATTAAAAAAAAAAAAAAACAGCGGAAGTCACAGGAAGCTCAAACTTGAATTTCCGTTTCCATCGCGTGTGACAATAATGTTTTTGGTCAAATTCCATCAACAGGAAGAGCGACTTTACTGAAGATTTATCATTTATCAAAAAAGAAAAAATCCAGGATACTTATGTCTTATTTACATTTGGCTTTGCTATTAATTGGAACTTTAAGTCGCACCCATATTCCCATAAATATTTCCCATAAACATGATGGGTAAGCCCATCATGGTCTAATGAGTAGTTAATAAGCAATTACAAGAATTAGAGAGATACCTAGGCAGTTAAATGTTTTCATTAATCCACAGTAAAATACATTCAGTTATTTCCACTGAGACGTAGTTGATTTTTTTTCAGAATGACTGACTTTCTTCAAATATCTTTAGTTTCGAAGAGGATATAGAGGTGTCCAATAGTAAATCTTACATTTATGAGTACTTAATTGATATACATAAATAGATTATAATCTAAATATAAATTGATTGTTCCAAATAGTAATTACGGTTTAAAAACGTTCAAGTCCCTGATAAAACACAATGACGTTGGATGAAAATCCGAAACCGATTAGAACCAAAATAATGAAGCCATACTACGACGGATAAATTCGTAGAAGTTAATCAGCATTGCAGGCCCAACTAATATTCAAAAGCACAATCAAGCTGCTTTCCGCTAGCAGTGCCACCTATTGCAAACAAAACCGCCTATTGAGCTACTGAGAATTAGTCACAAGGAGACACATCGTGCCCTACTGGAGATGTACTACACGGAGAGATCCTCCATAATGTTCCAGGATGACCCGTTTATTACTCGTATAATATATCTCCTGCCTTTTACAGAAACATTCAAAGAGCAATGTGGACATATTCTATAGGAAAAATTATTACCAGAAGAATGAAACACTTATTATGTTCTTGGGAAATAAGAACCGCTTTCCAGAATGATGGGAAGCGATTCCGAATGCTTGACTGGCGCTTGTAATTTGGTGCTAAACCCCAGGGATCGGAGATCTCTCTCGTTTCAGCTATGGGTTTTTTTTATGAGATGTATTCGGTTGCTAGCTGCATTCTTCCCTTATGGAAAACCGAGGTCCTAGATTAGATTTGTGGATAGTCAAGAACATGATATTGAGTACTTGCACGGCAGCTCAAAACCACCGGCCCAGAATTTTGCGCTTAAAAGAATGTACTAATAAACCACCTACAATGCGAAATGAATTAACTTATTATTTATTAATTAGCAGATTTATATAAAATGTATAACTTAAAGGTGGGAAAACTTAGGTCACGAAAATAATCGCTTTAAATGTTAACCCTGAGACTAAACACTACATATCACAGATTAGACAGAAAATTTACATTTTTTTACTCACTAGCGCACAATAATATAAATATTAACATTTTTATAAAAAATATAAACATTTAATTTTCAAGGTTTTTACCATTTTCATTTTTTTTTTTTTTTTTTTTTTATAAAAAATAAATATGCAGTAATGTCATAAAATATTATGATATATATATTTAACATTGAATTTTATTATAGCTACTTTAGAAGTCTGCATTGAATTGGCTAATAAATTGTGTCATGTTATTTTCGCGTGATGACCAAATTATTATACCCATTTTCATGGTGATGTGTGAATTTATTCAACTAAATTAAAATATTTTATTGAATGTCTAAAATTTGCTTGTGAAAGGCTGAGAGAAATATTATCCAGCTGCAATAAAACGAATAACTCTTCCATTTTTATTGTACTTTTTTAAGATCACTGGCAGAAAAATTAATTTGTTCAATTAGTTGCTGTAAGAGGCAATAATGCGATCGTATACAATTTTCAATACTGAGTATTCACTTGGAAATAGTATGACCCCCCCACCGCTGATGTTAGTGTTTACTCTATTAACCAATCAACAACCTGTATTTAACGATAATAATTGATTGGAAAGTTTTTAACATTTGTAACTTTTCATAAATTCTATAAAAGCAGTGTATTATAATGGATGAGTTGGATAGAGAGAATTGGTTTGGTTTGATGAATTAACAAGACTTGGTTAACACTGTAATATAAAATTATGAGTTCCACTGACTGCCTGGACTTTACAGTAAAGATGGTAGATTTAGAGTGGAAGGGGTAATGAATGACACGTTGTGACTGGTGAACTATCTTCTAAACTAATTTTAACTATATATTCTCTGTGTCCCGTCGCTGTATTTGTATAGTTTCTCCCACTCCAGTCCGAGAGAGTGCCTGGTATTTTGCTTCTCTTTCTCTGCTCTCTTAGTTGCTGTGGCAGCATACAAAAGGTTTTTTTTTTTTAAATATTATTCTTTAAAATAGAAGGGGGCGCTATGCAACAATCTTACAATTTCATCCAATATCTTCTCCCTTTCCCTGTTATATTCAGGACATATCATAATTATATCTTCGAAATCCTCCGTTTCATTATATCTCTTACGTAGAGGACAGTCTAAGTGGTCAATTCTAAACAAATAAAACCTAGCAATACCATGGGGTTTGCCCACATACTATTGATTATGTTCTTTTGCCAAAGTCACCTTCTTTAAACCATACTTCATACTAACCTCGATACCATGGTTTATAAAATAAAGTAACCCCATATCCGAAGATATATTTCCGCCATCAGACGTGAAAGAATGTTATCCAGAAATTATTATTAAAATAATAAAAATATTATAAAATTAAGAAGTATATAAAGAAATGGACTGGATTGGTGAATCAACATTTGACAAGTGTCTTGGGTAAGTAGCTGAAGAAGGGCGAGTCCTAAAAAAAAAAAAAATAATTCACCATCTTTAAAATCATTGAGAAAGAAACTGAAACAATTATTTGAATCTCTTACACAGCCAGAGTAGTTTATTTATTTATTAAGTGTAAGCTACAGCTTATTGAGTGTAAGCTACAAAATTAAAAATTCATTTAAAATTATCTAAATACTACACTGTTACAAAACAAAGAGAAAATTCAATAAAAACAAATTATATATACAGTAAAGCACAAGATTAAAGGAAAATACATGAATCCCATTAATGTATAGAGCAAAATTAATCATTACCTACTGTTCACTTTTAACTGTTCACTTTTATTACATTTGTACCCAATGTAAATAACAAAATACTAATACACAAATAATTACTAATACTCTGCAAAAGAAACAAAACAAAACTAAACATAATATATAAAATTTAATGTTATACAATAGTTATCGTATAATTATTTATATTAAACAACAAAATAAAATAATTCAATAATTTAATTATTTCAATTATTGAAACAAGGCATAACATAATTAATATTTGCATAGTTATCCCTACGGGATTTCAGAAACAGTCCAATATTCTTTACTTCCTTTTCACTTCTGGAAGAATATTCAATAGGATCTTTGATATTATTTAATAAATATCGTTTGTTATCATTTACAGGACACTTTAACACTATATGCTCATAATCTTCATACTCCCCACACACAATATGCGCATATTTTTGGGCAACCCCTTCTCTGACCTTTAAGCTTCCAAATACCCATTCTAAAAGCGGACCTTTCAGACCTAGTTGAATTTTTAACATAATATTCTAACTAAAAATTAATATTATTTTCCAGCAGCAGTGTTAAAAGATTGTTTTTAGATCTCATTTCAGCGACTACTTCTTGCCTACCTACCGATATCCCTGGCCCTACTTGTGACAATCTTTATTAAAGTACTTCTTCTTCTTCTTCTATGGCGCAACAGTCCATGAACGGCCAAGCTTGCCAGACGGCGATTTGAATAGGGAGGCGTGTGGTAAGCATGCCGCAGTTCCCACGCCGTTTAGTTCCGGCCTTCGCTACCTAGGGCGCTACTAACTGTAGCTCCCCACTTTTCATCACGATGCTGAGTCAACACCGACTGCCCTCACGGGAATCGAATCGTGAATTCTTTCTCGCACGAAAGGCAAGTGCGCTAGCCACTAGACCAACGTGTGAGGACTTATTAAAGTACAATCAGCTAAATTGTTACAAGTGAACAACCACCCAAGACACATTTTAGAAATATTATTTTTGAGTGTATTTATCCAAAATATATTATTGCTTTTTTCCATTCCTGTTGGGCCTACCAGTTTTGAACTAAATGTCCTCTTTCACAATTTTTAATTTTTAAATAGTACGTATCTAAAAATCTACGGCAGAACTTCATATTTAATATAAACCACACCCAATTCCCATAACACAGCTGCATTCGCAGCACTCGAAAGTACACTTAGTATATACTTATTAAGCGAGAGAAGCTAAAGAAGAAGATAACAGATGATTAATCGTCAAATTGAAGTTAAAGAAAAAACAGATGAGTCTAAAGGATATTGTTGCTAAAAACATCAAAAATGATTAAATGGTTAGACGATACATGGACAAAGGAAAGAAAACGATAGTAATCTGTAGGAAATCTTCAGCTTTTGCTGAAAAATATGCTTTATGTAAATTTTAATCAGCTTGTATTTACTTGTAAAATAATTTGGAAAATTCAATTTATTTTTTTGGTTCAGAACTTGAAAAATTTCAATTCTTTTTGACTTTCTCTTACTCCTAGTAAAAGGAAGTATTTGTAATCGTGTCAAATTTTCGATATAGAGTTTTCACCAGAAATATCCGTATTGAGGTCCCTTGAGTCCAAAAAAGTGGTTTTTAGCAAATGGTGTGTGTGTGTGTGTGTGTGTGTGTGTATGTATGTTTGTATGTGAACAGCATAGCTCAAAAACGAATAACCGTAGAAAGTTGGAACTTGATATTCCGTGAAAAAACATTTTCATTTAAAACTTGATCACATTACTTTTATAAGTTCCCCCCCCCCCAAAAACGAAATAAACTTGAGAAAATATGAGTAGTATAACTCAGGAAAAAGTCTTTGAATTGGTTAACTGTAACGGTAAGTATATACTCAAGAGGATACGAAATATTCTCATTTATCAAACTATTGAGAAAAATGAGGATGAGAACCTGATTTTATTACGACAAAAAAAAAAATTATAACAAACGTTAATGAACAATAACACAGCTGGTACTGACATAAAAAAAAAAAAATAATAAAACCTAATTTTGGAAATCCTAAAATAGAAATAACCCTATATGAATTATAAAAAAAAAAAAACCATAGTAAAGTTAAATAAAATATTTCCAAAGATACAATGTTTTATATAACGATAAAATATACGACTTGATGTAGAATTTAATCAGTCACCAAAGAAATGGTTGTGTGGGTATATACATACATATATATATATGCATAGTACAAGGACGACGAAGAGGCTAAGGGATTGAACGTGGTTGTCCTAGTAGTATACCCTTTTGTTACTATTGTAAGAAGTCTTATCCAAGAATAGAAAAGGATATGGTAAATTGGGTGGATGGAAGGTAGCAAGTATAAAATTTATCGTGTAATAAATAAGGTACAAACTTGTATGTTGGGGCTCATATATATATATATAAACACACACACACACACACACACAACACACAGATATATATATATATATATTTGGTTGAAGCTAGCAGCCACTCTGTTGTTATTGTATAACATAGATATAGTTTACTTTCTGCTTTGACCATTATTCTACTAACCTCGTTCATACAAATTCTACTAATATACCTCACTTAATCGACTATATCATTTTAGTACATTTTTTTTTATTGCTGTTTCTTTTTTCTTTATCACTTCAAGATATATTATGGACTTCCATCATATTTCTTATCTGCTTACATAAATACATAAATCCCAAGTGGCATCTGTCTGAAATGGGGTCACCACAAATTATTTGAGATGCAATCTTCTTCCGACTTTACTATTATTTCGAAATCATAATTAAAAAAAAAATCTGTTGTGAAACAGTCATAATACATTGTTTAGCAGCGCTCTCACACAGCAAAGTTTGTAAAGATGGTTTGAAATTTAAGCCTAAATGTTTATAGAACTCCTCGAATTTCCATTAGAAATTAATTTCTTTCGGGAAAAATATG